>JAOPUL010006720.1:20771636-20785218 GCA_027564515.1 Octopus rubescens | reverse complement strand
TGTGTGTGTGTGTGTGTGTGTGTGTGTGTGTGTGTGTGTGTGTGTGTGTGTGTGTGTGCGTGTGTGTGTGTGTGTTACCAGATTTCTCTTCACTGCATTTATCATATGATCAATATGAGTACAAATGTGGTGGGGGAGTAAAAGTAGAGAGCGCCGAACTAAATACCTTAGAGCATTTACTTTCAACATTCACTTATGTTATATATGAAAGCAATAAAATTATACTCTTATGTTCTTACTTCAATTCTTGACATGGATAAAACATTGCCCCATGGATTTCTCAAAAAGTTGATCAAATAAGTCCCAGTTACATTCTGGGTGCGAGGTCGACCACAACCCTTTCACTACGAATTTATAGCCTCGACAACCGTATAAGTGGCAATGTTAAGATATTGAACGTGTATAACCCGACATACAGGTTTGTCTGAATTCCCTAAGGGTTGAGTTGACTTGTCATAGTTGTGAAATTTACGTTTTCATTTTTACATTTTAGAAACCATACAAAACTGCTGATATCAGCGCTACTCGACTGACACAGTAGTCTTCATTAATCGAATAAGAATAAATATTTACATAATTGATTGATACTCTAATTACATTTTTATATCCACAAATCACATATAAACTACTTAATTTTTTTCAATTCTGGCAACATATGTAGGGTATTTTAAATGGAAACTAGCTTTTATTTATATGCAAATATTTATAGAAATGCATTCTTTTCAGAAATGGTTCGGTAGAACGATCGGTTACGCTGTGGCTGGCCGGATATTTTAGCATGTTCCTGTTTATTTAAAGGTTCTACTGAATAAAGGGTCTATAGCAATGAAGGGCTCACTGATATTGCTATGACGTCACTGTTGAGGTTGGCCAACAACTGCTACTGTCACTGCTCCTCCTCTCCCTCCTCTAGAAACTATTAATCTTTTTATTTGCATACAACTCTCTATCTCTCTTTTTTTTTCTGCTCACTATTTATCTGATATCTATTTGTTTTTTTAATTAACTCTTTGTATTTTTTTTTCTAAGGAAATTCTCCACCTTCTTATCGTCCTTATGAACTAACGTGACACGAGAGTTGATAAACATGCAACAATATTGAAATACGCACATGCAGCAGTAACGATGGAGGGTGGTACGACATCATCGATGGTATGTCAATAATAATAATAACAATGACGATAATGCTGCTTGTTGTACAGACCTGATGATGATAATAACTGCTGCTGTAAACAAATTGAAAGCAAATACACATGTAAGATGCATTATTAAATATTGCTGTTAGACCCCAACGACCACATTCTCCAGGGACACACGCACACACACACACCTGTTTGTGAATGTTGTCCCACCCATTGAATAATAACAACACTAGGGGAAAGAACATGATGACAGTAAGTTAAATTCCATTGCTCTTCATTTACATATATCTGTTCCGGTGACAGAACCAGGAAAAACGTTTTAATATAATTCATATTAATGTTACTGTTCATACATGTAACTGTCATTTGCGTCTTCCTATTTGTAACGGTGCACACCCCCATCAACTATAGTAGCTGGGTCACATGGAGGTTTGACATTTTTATTCATTCATTCTTTAACATACCGTCCCGTGTTCACATCATATCTATTCTTCACACTTATCTCTTTATTGAAATTATTTATTTCAGTCCGTGATTATCTTTATATTCCGTGAGAAAGAGCAAATTAATTTTCCTATCTGTTCAGATATATGAATATATATGGAATATGTTTGGCTGGGATGTTCTCTTTGAATATACATACATATGTAAGCTTTATGTTTGTGTTGTTGGGTGAGTGTATATAACCACTTAACACAATCTTAAACTAAAAAAAACGCATTTATTGTTATAACAATATTATATATATATGCAACAATATACAAAAATGTGTGTAACATATAAAATATTTGCTTGTTTTCGATATAATGTTTATTAACATTGTTATATGTATTCAGTGTAATGAGAATGACAACATTCATTTCGTGTATATGTGTATATATATATATATATATACACACACATCCATAGACAAATCCATAGACAAATCCGATGCAGTTGAAATTGTAGATTGTTTTTAAAGGGTTGTTGTTGTGTGTGTCATCACTTATATCACTATTTCTTATTTACATCCACATAAACACTCCGATGGGCGTTAATATATAAATTCTAATATAAAATAATTACAAAAATGTACCCTTATCCCTTCATACATAACTCAACGTTTTGTTATTTCCTGCCTCATTAAAGAAAAATTGTAAAAATGTTTCTTTTTTTTTTGTATTTTTGTTAATTATAAATGCATTTAATTTTTATCGTATTTTAAATAGTAAGAATCAGCAGATTTAAACCTCCCCACCACCCTTACTTTCTTATATTCAGTTTGAAATAATACAGGTCAAGTAATAAATTCTCCAAGTACAAGTGTGACATTCCGCGCTAAAACTAAATATTAAGTACATGATTACTAATGTGTATAGTGGGGCGATGGGGGTGACTTCTTTACTGTCTTCAAATGTGTCTCGCCTATTTCCACCCCCTCCTTAAAAACAACTTTACTGTATGTATGAAAGTGTATACAAAAACCGTGTGTAGATATAAAACCATTTTGATATGTTTGTATTTTAATACAAAACATTCTCTATAAAATATTTTTGCTTTTTCTTTCATAAACGAGACATCAATTTTTACACATATCGTGTATTTCCACCAGCACATTTCAATCACTTTAGAAATAAATAAATAACTAATTCCACGACTGGTTTCCATATGTGAATGATACTTGAGGATTCTTGAATTAGCAACGGTCTTTTTTTTTTGGGGGGGGAGACTTTTAGATATCCTCTGTAAAGGCGCGAAGCCTAATGGTTAGGCTTTAGTTCCTGAACTGGGCAGCGTATTGTGTCCTTGGGCAAGGCACTTCCTTTCACGTTGCTCAAGTCTACTCAGCTGAAAATAACTTCCAGCCGACTACTGGTGCAGCTATCTTTCCCTCTAGCTGTCACATCTTCGATATTGGCACCTAAAACAATCAGCAAAAGCATTGTACATGTTATCAATCCATACTCGTTCGTAGGTAACAGCTGGCTTATATAAAATCATGATGCATGTAATGCCCTTCCTACTTAGGGATCCAATACGATAGACCTGACAAATGCTGTAGAGCCAGATATAAGGCTGATAAGCAAGATCCACTATGGAATCTTGATTCCTAGTTAAGACTGTTTCACTTCACATGCAATCTTGATGTTGCCATTGAGAAAGGCATAACTATTAACAGCTCTTGTTCTCTATAATATACAGCTTCAGTCCCACATCAAAAGAACCCCATTTCTGTAGCTGAGTCAATTAACACCTTAAACACCTAGTTAGTATTCTTCAAGATTCATGAGCCTTCTAATTGATCTACATGCTAGAAATAGCAACCAAATCTCCCTCAAAACAGTCTGTTTTAACTAGAGAAAAGATTGAATAAAGTGATCCCTACATGTCCTTAAAACAGATGAGATAGCTATGGTTAGAATACCTTTTGATTATAGGTCTGTTTGATCAGGGCTGGTCTTAGGTTAAACAGCAACGGCACCTCAAGATGGTACTAAGAATATCTAGGATATTGATGAACGAGGATGGATCTTGTGTGTAGGGTCTCATCTACCACAAATACTTAACATTGTATGCCTGTTAGTGATGACTTGTTTTCTAGAATAAATATAAATATTCTGTTCCCTTCTTCAAGATGTTAAACAGCTGAGATAAATGCCCCATGCTGGATTTTTTGCCTAAAGCAAGATTTGAGTTCAGTACTGTAATCTAAGAGTCACTAGTTACTGTGTGGCCAATACTGTCTGCAGACAGCTGTGCTATTTATACAAGTGAGGAAGCAAATTATTTTTTTAATTACTTAGACATTAAACTGCATCTACTTTGAGGTTCCATCTTGGAAATTCAAGAGTTTTGGAGAGTATGGAGTTACTCCTTAAATACCTCTGCTCCCAGATCTAGGTCTGCTCTGATCTGGCATGGTAGTACCTGTCAAGGGTTCCAGTTAAAACTCAAATAGATCATGTGGCTAAGGCATGTCGGTCTCTGGGGAAGACTGGGTCATAGACATGTATCACACAGGCCCACCACTATGCAGACATGCCCTGATATCATATACACCAGTTCCCCTACCTATGGGTTAAAGCGGTTCTGTGCCTGAAAAGTGTGCTCAGGAGAGTAGCAGAGTAAACTATAAATAAACCAACAACAAAGAAAAAGGCAACGAGGAAACCACTGTTGTATTTTTCCCAAGAAAAATCATGAATCTTCAGACTTTGGCATGAAGGTTCACAATCACCAGTGGCACATGAAGAGAGAGAGAGAGAGCTAAAGGAGGAAGGGCAATGCATATGACCCCTTTTCAAGACTTCCATGACTGATGGGTGAAAGTTTTTCTCAGACTGGGGCCTAGGTTCAATACTTAACAACAGAGTAGACTCCACTAAAGATACCCAAGGACCAGGAGGTGGTATAAGCAAGGGCAACAGATTAAAATTCACAGCTAGATGGCCTAAGCCATTTAAAGTGATATCAGACTGGAATGTAGTGCAGTGCTTTCACAAGCACTACATTCCAGGCTGATATATTAACAGACTGAATTGTGAATCCCTCAGTTACATCATCCATTTCTGAAATATCTATGTTTATATTCTGGCAGGGTTGACATCTTTTTTTTTTTTTTTTTCATTGCTATCTCTGAATGATCTGTAGATGAAAGTGGGGCACCAGACTAAATCACTTACAATATAAAACAGTAAGTGAGCCTCTACATGATTGTTAGACCTTCTAGAAATAGCAGCTAAATCTCCTTCGAGTTACATTCTACTTTCTTGAGAAAAGAGAAGTTACAGTGAATAATGAATTCCTTGATGCCCTTAGAAAGACAGGATGGTCCTGTTTGGAACCATCAGAGGCTAAAGAACAGCAACTTATATTATTTAGTTTCATCTCTTTGGATTGAAAGATCTAAGATCTATCCAGAATCAACAAGTACCAGATTAATCAAACAATTAATTAGAAATTTGATTAAATGGTTAACTAGTTGACTAATAATAATAAAAGAAGTAAAATAGAACCAGTGAATGTGCTTATTATTGGTATGATGACCTTTCCAAGCTACAACACTTACTGTAGTTTGTTTGTAGAAAATGAGAACAAGATTATCTATAAAATATAATGAAATAGTCACTTCATTAACCAGAAGACTCATTAGTAGTTGGTGGCTTGTTACCAGGTTGATCTAATGAGCAGTGGAGTGTGTGTGAAAGCATAGCCAGAGTAAGGACGAGATGGGAAAAGTTTAGAGTTATTGCCTCTGTTGACAACGAAGGATTATTGTCTCTCCAAATGAATGACAAATTGTATGATGCTTGTGTATTGAGTGTGATGTTGCATGGTTATGAGAGGTGTGCCTTGAATGTGGAAGATGAAGACAGAGGAAGTAACTATACTCCTTTAGTTATGTAATGTCAGTGTACATGAACAACAGCAAAAGTGTGCTAAGAGAGAAATTGGACATCAGAGTGATCTGTTGTAGTGGGCAAGAGAGAAGGTTGCACTCATGTGGATATGTGACATGTATGAAGAATGATAGTTGGATGAAAAATTGTCAAGCAGTGAAAGTAAAAGGAGCACGCAGAAGAGATGACCTCGGGGAGAAGTGGGGGAAGACTGGGCTTAAGCTGCTGAACCTCAAAAAGCAGATGACAAATGACCGTACAAGTAGAGAGATGTTGTGTTGGAATTAATCCAGCTCGTGCATGCCAGTTTAGAAAAGTGGATATAAATATGTTGATGATGATGACTGAAATTGCTGTTAACTGAAATAAAAGTGGCTAAGAGAGAGAAAATAATAGGCTTATGATATTTGGATATTGTTATATAACAGGAACATCAAGATATCAACTTCTTTTGATGATAGAACTGAAGGATAATACAAATCTAAATCACAGCTCATTAATGCTATATCCTGGTGACTATTGAAGAATTTAATGATATCCAGTTTAAATAGATCAGAATGGGAATTTAATAAATACGGACTTAAAAGATTAAGTAATCATAAGCTAGATCTATGCGTATTGAAACATCAAACTAGGAACTACTGATAAAATTGACAGTTGTTTGTATTAGTTATCTGAAGGGTGATTGGGAATGTAATCAATATTAATATCTTATTCTGTTATGATTCATTAAATTGCTTTTCTTAAATATGTCTGTCATCTTGCTTTCATAATTCCTTCAATCAACCAGTTACATGTGCAGATTAGAGAAATATTATTTCTTGACAAATCCTAAAGTGTTAAGCCATGTTCTGAAATACAAAAACTTTTACAACTTATGCTTCTTCAAGTATTTTAGAAGAATTTTTTTTTATTGCAGATTCAGCCATTTTTCTATCATCTATCGATAGAATTGGTAGAATCAAATTTATCTCCCTTAGATTTCATTTCTTCACAATAGAAATAATAATATTTATGTTATTTTAAATAACGTTTTTCTTTTCTTTTTATCTTTTTTTTCTTTCTCAAATAACAATGATCAAGAATTCTTCTTACTAACAATTGATGCTAAGGTTTCAAAGTTTTACCTAAAACACTGCATTTAGCTTTATTTCAGTTCTTAGTGTCAGTATTCCTAAATTCTAGGTTAGCCATTAACAGTTTTGCTCTAAACATTTTCACTTTAATTAACAATTGTCATTAAGGCCTCTTCCATTAAAAGTCTTACCAGTCAGCTTGCTTCAATTCACCTACAAGTCTGGGTCCGAGCTAAGATCTATAACTGCACTATTGCATTGTTCACCTAACCATTTACATGTGTCTCATTAGTTGTATAAAATTACTGAGAATCACCAGTATGTAATTACGTTTTGTGTCTGAATGGACTAACAACTCCAGCAAACACTTGTTAAAGTTGCCGAACTCTTTTGAGGATATTACCTTGACTATGAATAACTTGTATAGTAATTAATTTCCTAACACAGTACTCAACATCAGCTTGTTCCATATTTAGTAATAGCTACTTTGTTTGACATAAAAAGAAACCTTGAATGCATGACATTCAGTGATATCTAGCATACAGAGGTCTTTGATAATTCAATGATATCCAAAGTACAGAGGTCTTAGATAATTTAGTTGCTTTAACTCTGAAAGAAACAAATTAGTTACATATGTTTTCTGTTCATTGTTTAAAAGTTCTCAGTGGATTTTACCAAATCATGGATTTACATCTCTTTCAAGGTTGTTGTTTTGAGGCTAAATGAGAAGAACTTGTCACCATTGTCATTGGCTTTGTAGTAGATGTTATATTTGTGGACCCCAGTAACTTGAACATGCATCCAGTAACTGTCAGTTTCCTATTGTCAACAACCAGATAAGTTTACATCAGCAGATGTGCCTATGTCATCAATCAACTGGTGCCACAAACATTCATTCACCCAGATGAACTGGTGTCTGTAGACATACCTACAAGTATTATCACCTTTTGGACCAATCAACAAGTGTACCCCCTTGTGCCTAAATCACCACCATTTAGACCAATTAGTAACCAATGCTATGTTAACAGGTAACTACTGTCTTAAAGAAGGACACAGTGTTTATTAGATCTGGATATGTTATGTGTAAAAAAAAATAAAAGAAATAAAAGAAACAGAATGTTTATAACTGGAATGCCTGTAATCATAGTCTGTTTATTTGAGGCTGACCTGGGGCTAAATAACATAATCTTTCCATCATATATTGTATCAAAGTTGTTATTCTTATTTCAAGTGAATATAACAGGAGATAAACTCAGAACTATGAAAGATTGTTTTATATTGTAAAGCATCCATTCTTACTACTACTTCAGTTGTCATGCATTAAGAATAAGAATAAGGCCTGAAATTTGAGGGGGAGAGGGACTAACTGATTACATTGACCCCAGTGCTCAACTGGTACTTATTTCCTCAACCCCCAAAAAGATGAAAGGCAGTCAAACTTGGCAGAATTTGAACTCAATGTACAGACAGACAAAATGCTGCTATGCATTTCGTCTGGTATGCTAACAATTCTGCCAGCTTGTCACCTTAATAATAATAATAATAATCCTTTCTATACTGGGCATGAAGGCCTGAAATTTGGGGGGGAAGGGGAGTAGTCGATTTTTATCGACCCAGTTCGTAACTGGTACTCACTTTATCGAACCCGGAAGGATGAAAGGCAAAGTCGACCCTGGCAGCATTTAAACTCAGAACATAAAGTCAGAAGAAATGCCACTAAGCATTTTTCCCCGCATGAATAATAATAATAATCCATTCTATACTGGGCACGAAGGCCTGGAATTTTTTGTGGGGAGGGGAGTAGTCGATGTTATCGACCCCGGCAGCAATCACTCCGTCAATTTGACATTTGAGTGTTTGAAGAAAAAGGATTTTTAAAAAGCTGATTCTATTTGCGGTGGATACATGAATGTAAATAGAATCTAGGTATGGATTTTGCTATGAAGTCACATTGTGATGATTTTGCCTGAGATTGGACAAATGTGTCTATTGATTACCGGATATAATTCTTTTATTGTTCTGTTTCTTCAACTCAAATTGTTTAGATGCAGGGGTCTTCCTTTGCCACGGAATCCCTCTACTTGTCGGCCTTACAAAATAATTTTTGGAATGCGATCAGCTTGCATTTAAACAACATGTCCTCCCCATCTGCATTGAATTCTCAACAGTATGCTTTTGATACTGGAGATAACAGATTTTTCTAAAATGTTGGCATTTGATATCTTATCTTGCCATTTTATAATGTAGATATTGTGCAGACAGTGCATGTGAAAGGTTTCAAGTGTTTTTATATGTGTGTAGTAGGGAGTCCATGCTTCTGTCACATGCAAAAGTGTGCTCAAAATACAAGCTTTTATACACTTCTTTTAGTTTTCAAACTGACACCATGTTCATCTCAAAAATGATGAGAAAGTTTTCCAAAGTCATTTGTAACCTTTGATATTCTAACACTAATTTCAACATCAAGAATACTCTTAAAGTTTACTGTACTTCCAAGATATTTAAATAACCTGACCCATTTCAGTAGCTTATTGTCAATCATCACATTTGAATTTTGAGTATGTTCTGTCCTAGGCTTTGGTTGGAATAAAACTTCAGTCTTCTTAATGCTGCTAGTCAACCCAAATGCACAAACTGTTGCAGGAAACATATCATCTATTTCTTGGAATCCCTCAAATGTATGAGAAATCAAAGTACAATTATCAGCCAAAACAAAATCATAATCTCTTTCTTGGTATTTTTCTTGGATCTAAAACTTTGCCCTTTAGGTTTACTAGACCTCTGTCTGTGTGAAAATTAAATTTTACACCTTCATGGTAATCTCTAAAAGTATGTTGGAGCCTCATTGAAAAGAATATGAAAAACAGAACAGTAGCTAAAACACAGCCCTGTTTGGTTCCAGTGGAAACAGAAAATACCTCTCAACATTGATTCTTAGATATCACTGTTACCATCATTCCTTTGTGCAGGGATACTATTACCCTTATTATTTTATCAGGGAGACCAATTTTTGACAAACTTTTCCAATGTACCCCACAATCTACTGTATCAAAGGCCTTGGTCAAGTCGACAAACACCATGTACAAGTCAGTATTTTGCTCACATGCTTTTCTGGAACTTGCCTAAGGGCAAAAAATCATGTCAACTGAGCCTCTACCATCCCAGAATCCAGATTAGGTTTCAGGATATATGCTGTTTACTACATGTTTATTCATACGGTTAAGAATCACTCTTGCAAGAATTCTTCCAGGAATACACAACAATCTTATTCCTCTGTGATTATCACATACATTCTTTTTCCCTTTGTTTTTGTACAGGTGTGTTACGATGATGATGATGATGATGATGATGATGATGGTGATGGTGATGATGATGATGATGATGATGATGAAGGTAATAATAATGATAATAATAATAATAATAATAATAATAATAATAATAATTTTTATTATTATTTGTAACATAGCCATAAGGCCACATATTTTGGAGGAAGAGCATAATCAAGTAAATCAACCCAGCATCTAACTGGTACTTTATTTTATCAATTTGGAAGGATCAAAGGCAAAGTCAATCCTAGCACATAGGATTTGGACTCCAAACGTAAAGCAACAAAACCAAATACCACAAGGTATTTTGTTTGGCTTTCTATCAATTCTGCTACTCCATACTAAATAATAATAATAATAATAATAATAATAATAATAATAAATTTTTTTACATTGGCACAAAGCCACAATTTTGAAGGGGGGAGGGTTATAGTCAATTATATTGCCCTCAATAGTTTCCTGGTACTTATTTTATTGATCCCAGAAAGAAGAAAGGCAAAGTCAGCCCTGTGGAGGTATTTCAAATTAGAACATAGAGGATGTAATTAAATACCTTAAGGCATATCATCCAATGTTCTACTGTTTTTTTTTTTAATTATTTTTTTTACACCTAGAATAGTGATAAGATGAAGATGTAAAAGACAAATAGGAAGAATATGATTTCTATTTTGGGATATAGGGCCACAAAATTTTAAGGGGGGCCATATAATCAAATGAACCCACCTTAATATTTTATAGATTCTTATTTTATCACATCCCCCTCACCCAGGAGGTTTAAAAGAGTTGGCACCAATGGGATTTGAACTTAGAAGCATGAAGCAAGAAAACTGATACTGTATCAAAGAATTTAGACAAGTTTTCTACCATCTGAGCTAACAACACAAACCTAGTCAATGATGGTATCTTACAGTGGCACAATACCACAAATTGATTAAATCGACTTGAGAACATGCATGATACTTAATTCATTGACTGTACCAAAGAATTTAGAAAAGAATGAAAGTAAGGTGAAACCAACCTCAGCTGGACTTGAACAAAGAATGCAGAGGTGAAAAAACCAAGTAGATAGGTATTCATAACTTGAAGCAACCTAATCTACCCTCTATCCATTAGGGATGAAAAGCAAAGTAATAATAATAATAATAATTCTTTCTAAATTTTGCACAAGACCAGCAATTTTGGACTATGAAGTGCAACAAACAGAGGTGCACTCTGTAGTTCAGTGAAAGCACACAATAAAAATAAACACCACTGAATAATAATGAAGATGATGATAATAAGAATGATGGATGATAATGACGATGTCAAAGATGGTCCTGAGGATAATCCTGATACAAATGATGATGATGATGATGATGATGATGATGATGATGATGATGATGGAAGGAGGAGGAGGAGGAGGAGGAAGGGGAAAGGAGGAAAAAGAAGAAGGATAGTTTACATAGAAATAGAGCCTTAAAATGATGGGAAAGGTGACATGGGTATCAGTGCAATATAAGAATAAAAAGAAAATGATTCTAGCTGGGACTCATAACAAAGACACTGTCATACTATTATATGCAATGCTGCCTGCCACAACAACAATAACAGGAATAATAACAATTATATAATAATAATAATGATAGTCTCTTTTAACTCAAGACAAGGCCAAATTTTGCAGGGGTGGGAGGACACAATGGATTTGATTGCAATATATTACTAGTTGTTATTTTATTAAATTCAGAAGTATAAAAGGCAAAGACAAGCTTGTGGGGTGATATGAACACAGAACATAGACTCAAGTGATCAGATACTGTAAAGTACCTCACTTATCAGTCTCTCTGCTGCTGTCCATTGCCCTATAATAATGATAGTTTCTCACATTGGCACAAGGCCACGAATTCTTTTGTGTATATGTTTGGTAGGGAATATAATAGTCAATTAAATTTATGTCAGTAGATATCTGGTACTTCATCAATCCAGAGGGAATGAAAGGCAAAGTCAACTTTGGCTGGATTCGAACACTTAGGGGTAGAAACTAAATATCAAAACATATTTAGTTCAGTGCTCACTTGTTTTTGTTTTATTCCATCAACTCCATTGCCATACTAATAATGATGATAATGATTGTAATGATAATAATAATAATAATAATAATTATTATTATTATTATTATTGTTATTAACCATAGGCACAAGGCCAGAAATTGTGGGGTGCGATTAGTTGATACCATTGGCTCTGGTATTTGACTAGTACTTAATTTTATCAACCCTGAAAGGATGAAAGGCAAAGTTGACATTGGCTGAATTTGAACTCAGAATGTAAAAACTGGAACAAATACTATGAGGCATTTTGTCTGATGCTCTAACAATTCTGCCAAACTACCACACTAAATAATAAATAATAATAATAGTAATAATAATAATAATAATAATAATAATTGTTTCTAATTTAGGCACAGAGCCAGTAGCCTAAGTAGTAGTAGTAGTAGTAGTAGTAGTAGTAGTAGTAGTAGTAGTAGTAGAGATGTTTGCAAGACAGTGCTATGAATATTCTTTTGGATTCAGCACTAGTTCTATGACAGGTAAAACATCTGGAAGAATCTAATGTCCAGAACTATGTGAAATTAGGTACAAAGAAGTGTCCTGCCAAAAGACACCACAAAATAAAAGTAGATAGATATGAACACACAAGCAAAGAGCCAGCAGCTCAATATCTTATCCACTGACCATTTCAGGTCAACAATAATATTAATAATAATGGCTTCTAACATAGGCTCAAGGCCACAGATTCAAAGGGATCAGTTGATTAAATTGATCCCAGTACTTGACTCTGGTACATAATTCATCGACACAGCCCTTCCCGCCATCTGAAGGACAAAAGGCAAGTCGATCTTGGCGGGTTTGAATACAGAATATAAAGAGAAATAACTAAATACCACAAGGCATTTGTGTGTACCCTCTACTGATTCAGTCATCCAATAATAATAAGTAATAATATATGATATCTAATTGATAGACAATAATTTGTTAAATTGGATATAAAATATCAAGCATAATAATAGTAGGGATCACAAGACTCTGAAATCGGTTACCAGCTAATAACTAATCAATTCAAAATAATCGAAACCAGTTGGTGATTATCTCAGATTCTTCAGTATCATTATAAGTTCAGTATCATAATAAACAAACTGATCCATCACAAAAATGCATTTGTTGTTTTATTTCTAATTAATAGAATATGAGGCAAGAGTTAGGACCCAAATAAATATTGTATGTCAAGGGGCTACAAACAAGCTAGTTTTGCCATTGCTTCAAGTTGATTTTCACCAAATGAAAAAAGATGAAAATGCTCAAATATTTAAATAAGACAACCTCAACAAATATTAAAAACAAAAGTTTCACTTCACAAAAACTTCACAAGAAAAGGGTTGCCTGAAATTAATGATGACTATAAAGTTTATATCAGAATCAAAATGTTCAAATCTATGAAATTAGAATATAATAAATATAGGAATCTATACAGTTAGAAGATTAGAAACAAGATGTATATAAGATCTGTGTTTAACAAATATGTTTGAGGTTATATTTGTGTGTAACAAAGATGTAAGAAGTTATAAAATGATTGTATAACAAAGAGAAGCTGTAAGATTACCATTTATATATTTTATGTGTGTGTAT
>JAOPUL010006720.1:20724776-20738518 GCA_027564515.1 Octopus rubescens | reverse complement strand
CCACGCAGTGGGATTGAACCCAGAACCATGTGGTTGGGAAGCAAGCTTCTTACCACACAGCCACACCGCGCCTATCAATATATATATATGTGTGTGTGTGTGTTAAGTATGATACGTAGACAGCTATTTTAATTCAATGTTGTTTTAATTGCTATTCACAATATCAGTGAGAGTATTGTTCACTGTTTTCTATATCAGAGGCAACAAATCTCTTCTAGACATGTGACTGACTGTAAGTACATGTCATTGATCCAGTGCAACAAGGCCAAACTGCAACTGGCATTCTCGATAGCTACTGCCCAGATAAATTTTAGTCTCCATATGATATGTATTGTGTTTTTAACACAGCATGTCTATGAAGAGATTTTCTCTTGGGCAAAATCTCCACAGCATCATGCCTGTCAATGATGCATATATGTTATGATACACAGATAGCTATTTTAATTTAATGCTGTTTCAAATGCACGCACTGAATTTTTATTCAGCCTGGTGGCTATCCACAATATCAGTGTATGTATTATTCTCTGTTTCCCTATATATAGGAAAGGACAGATTTCGTCAAAGCATATGGCTAGAAGTACACATCATTAACAAGGCTCAAAAGAAGCCAAAATGTGTCCAATGTTCACCTTGCTTCAATATATATTGTGTTTTTAATACAACTTGTCTATGAAGAGATTTTCTCTCAAACAAAAACCACAGGGATTTAATATTAGTTTCATATCTATGAATTTGTAAAATTAAAAATTCATTATTTTTTTCTCTGCGTACACTTGTACTTGTTATTCACCCCTTGATCCTGGTGTAGAATATCAGAATAAATCCCATTCAGTATTTACTTCTATTCCACTGTGTTCAAATACTATCAAGGTCACCGTTACCAGGGAATGGGGAGGGGGGGCTCTATATAGTCACTCAACTTGTTAAGCATAGCAGCCAAATATCCCTCAAATCATGCCCTGCCATCAAAAATATTGCAAGGACAGGTTTAGATAATGTAGTCCTATATGGCTTTAAAAAGGGAGAGTCTTGAAGATGACCCAAGATCTGGACATCCTGCAACTGCCACCACCAAGGAAAACATTGATCGTGTTCACCACATGATGATGGCTGACAGGCTTTTGACTATAAATCAAATAGCCAATGCTATTAGCATATACCGTGAGAGATTTGAGAATATTCTACACAATAAACTTGGCATGATGAAGGTTTCTGCTTGGTGGGTGCTATGTCTTCTGACACTTAATCAAAAGCACATCAGGCTGATCACATCACTGGAAAATCTGACATTGTTTGAGGCAGATCCAGCTGGTTTCCTTAAACATTTCCTAAACCAGGATGAATGTTGGGATCATCACTTTGAGCCAGAGACAAAGAGACAATACATGCTGTGGAAACACCCCTCCTCACCAGCTCCAAACCAGGCCAAGGTCTTTTCATCTTCAGGGAAGGCGATGGCCTCACATTTTTGAGATGCAAAAGTCATTGTGTTTATTGACTATTTTCGAAAGGCCACACTACCAATGGAGAGTATTTTGCAAACTTGCTGAGACAGTTATGAAAAGCTATCAAGACCAAACGTCCAGGAAAACTGACAAAAGGTGTCTTGTTTCATCAGAACAATGGTCCAGCACACAAGTCCTTGCTTTCAATGGCTGCTGTGCATAACTATGGCTTTGAGCTTCTTAATCACCCTCCCTATTCTCCTGATTTAGCCCCATCTGACTATCATCTGTTCCCCAACATGGAAAAACACTTGGCTGGGAACTAATATCGCAGTGATGATGACGTCATATCTGCTGTTGTTACTAGTTACTTTTGAAGTCTTTTTGAACAATCAGATGCCAGTTTACCTGGAAAGAAACAATGTTATCAGTTATTAATAAGAAGAGTTAAAATTAATGCATGCAAGATTTCACAGCTCTAGCACCACTCTTTCATAGTCAGCCTATGAACGTTTCAACCCGCCCTCAACAAAAGCATCATCGTCAATAACTTCTACAGTTAGCATCCAAATTTCTTCATATTTGGAACAAATCTGCGTTATGTTCTAGACAATATTGTGGACTGATAAAATTTTCGACTTTTTTGGTGCCCCCTGGTTGATATTTTTTTGGTTACCACTTTTTTTATTCATGCTGTTAATGCTTACTTTTCCACAGAGGACAGTTTCATTCCAATCACGAGCAATGCTGGGATTCATTGCTAGTATATTATAATTATGTACAATATCTTATAATGGCAATGTAATATATATATATTAGCAGCAATTGATGTATAATACATTATATATTATATTATAATTTATGTACAACACATTATAATAGTGTTGTGATATATAATACTGTATAGTAGCAATTTGATGTATGATGCATTATTATAGCAATGCAATTTATCATACATTGCTAATAGGTATTATATTACTATTATAATGTAACAGATAATATATTATAGTAGCAATGTGATGTATCATAACAGTGGGATGTTTGATATATTATAATAGCCTTGTAATGTATATAAGCAATATGATATATATAATACATCATAATAGTAATGTGATATACACCTGCAATGTGATATAAGAAATGTAATGTATAATATAATAGCCATCATCCTCATCATCGTTGTCATTTAATGTCTGTTTTCCATGCTGCTATGGGTTGGACGGTTTGACAGGAGCTGACCAGCCGGAGAGCTGCCCGGGCTCCATGTCTGTTTTGGCATGGTTTCTATGGCTGGATGCCCTTCCTAATGCCAATATGTATAATACATAAAAAGCACTTGTGCCGGTGCCACATAAAAAGCAACCAGTACACTCTGTAAAGTGGCTGGCGTTAGGAAGGTACATCCAACCATAGAAACCAAGCCAAAACACAAGACTGGAACCTGGTGCAACTCTCTAGCTTGCCAGCTCTAACCAAGCCATTCAACCCATGCCAAACATGGAAAACAGATATCAAGCATGGAAAACAGATATTAAATGATGAAAAAAAATATATATACACTACCTTTAGTAGCAATATAATATATATTGTAATGGTTCTAATTTAGAAATTTTGAGGGGAGGGACAAGTTGATTACATCAACCCTAGTACTTGAATGGTACTTTATTTTATCAACACTGAAAGGATGAAAGGCAAAGTTAACCTTGGTGGTATTTGAACTCAGAGCCAGAAGAAATGTTGCTAAGCATTTTTTCTAACACACTGATGATTCCGCCAGCTTGCTGCACAGTGATAATCGTTAAAAATCTTCATAAAATCTCTCTAAGATTTAACATGGATTTTCTAAATTGGAAATCAATGAATGAGCTTTCTGTCTAAACTGTATTGACACAGTTTAAGAAAGTAGCTTCAAGGTTTTCAATAACAACTGATCAATAATCTGGAGTAACAGTTGTCTAAATGTTATTGTATATTAGGAGAGTAATTTTGCAAATAACAAACACATAGTTCTATTTCACTACTTTTTATCATTATTATTATTATTATTATTAAACTAGGTAACCATTTAACTAATCGATTGCTTGATTAATTGTTCAATCAATTGATCGATCAGCTGGTTTGTCAGAATCCGTTCATTATCATTCAACAACCTCATTAATGACATACCTTCCTCATTACTATGGGTCTCTGTCATCTCCTAAGT
This sequence comes from Octopus rubescens, assembly GCA_027564515.1. NCBI lineage: Eukaryota > Metazoa > Mollusca > Cephalopoda > Octopoda > Octopodidae > Octopus > Octopus rubescens. The sequence continues at coordinate 20,734,870 of JAOPUL010006720.1, read as the reverse complement.
CTGGGTTTGTCTACTTTTCTTCTTTTTTTTAATATATATTTTGTGTGTGTGCATGTCCATGGTGGCAGGTTTGTGTGTGTGGTTTGTTAGAGTTTGATTTTTAAAAATCTATTTCTCTGGTTAGTGTCTTTCTGAGAAGACTAGTTGTGTGCACTCACACACTGCTTTTTTTTTTTTTTTGACTGACTGATCATATTTTACAGTTTATGGCTGTCTACCTTTTCAAATTAATTAACTCACTTTCTAGATGTACATAGTTTTCCTTTTTTTTTTCCTTTTTTTATTTCAGCTGAATAATTAACTGACTCATACTTGAGAATTGTCTTAATGTAAAGTTTAATTTAGCTTAATGTATTAACCTCAGATAATGCTGTGCTGAAACTTTCTTTATTCTTTGATTTAAATTTCAAACTTCCAAACCAACCTTGACTTAACTTAATCTAGAAGGGATTGTCTCTCTTATGATAGCTGACTGCCAGGGGTACATCATATATTTTAATTAGTTTATTACTTTTAATAAATATTTTAATTGTCCATCTATTAATTTCTAGATATGGCAGTTGTATTCATCTCTTGGATTGAACTGCTACATCTATATTTGAAACTTCTCTTCCTATTAATTCTGTAATAAGAACCTGTTGATCTGTTTCCAGAATCTTCTAGTTTTTCATTTTTATTAACACTGACAACTGACTCAAAATGCTGGACTTTGGAAGTGGTTATGTCACATTCCTGGCAATAATGTGTCTTAATTCACACCTGGTCTTCAATTAGCTGCACTTAGGCTCCATAAAATACAACAGTTTTTATTCAGTTAGAATATGTGAATCTTCAGAAATATCAACCATTGAAATCATCTAACCAATATATTTCTTCATAATGGCTTCTCTGACAAATCTGAGAAGAGATGATTGTCTGTTTTAACATGCTCCTTCAGTGGCTTTAATGTAACTTAGCATTAGTTCTCTGTAATTTTCTAATCTCATCCAAATTCTAAAACTAGGAAGAATTCCCTTAAAAAGATATGGTTACTGTTCTGAAAATGAATAATAGCGGTTTCAAATGTGGCACAAGGCCAGCAATTTTAAAGAAAGGAACAAGTCAATTACATCAGCCCCTGTGCTGAATTGGTGCTTATTTTATCGACCCTGAAAAGATGAAAGGTAAAATTAACCTTGACAGAATTTGAACTCAGAATGTAAGAAACTAGAAGAAATGCCACTAATAATATGAGGGTTGGCTGAAAAGTTCATAGGCTGACCAAGATGTTCTCATGGAATGTGTCCAAATGAGGTTTATTTTTCAACATAGTCTCCCTTGTGGTCCACAGACTTCTTCAATCAATGTTGCAGTGCTTGGATCCCATTGGTGAAAAAGCTTTCATCTTGTCAGTCAAAAAAGTCATCATCACTGCGATACTGGTTCCCAGCCAAGCGTTTCATGTTGAGGAACAGATGATAGTCAGATGGGGCCAAATCAGGAGAATAGGCAAAGGGATCAACCAGTTCAAAGCCACAGTCATACACAGCAGCCATTGAAAGCAAGGACTTGTGTGCTGGAGCATTGTCCTGATGAAACAAGATCTCTTTCGTCAGTTTTCCTGGGTGTTTGGTCTTGATAGCCTTTCGTAACTGCCTCAGCAAGTTGGCACAATACTCTCCATTGATAGCGTGGCCTTTCAAAAATAGTCAATAAACACAATGCATCCCCAAAATCTGAGGCCATCACCTTCCCTGCAAATGAAATGACCTTAGCCTTGCTTGTAGCAGGTGAGGAGAGGTGTTTCCACTGCATGGATTGTCTCTTTGTCTCTGGCTCAAAGTGATGAAGCTAACTCTCATCCTGACTAAGGAAACATTCAAGGAAACCAGCTGGATCTGCCTCAAACAATGTCAGATTTTCTCGTGATGTGATCAGCTTGGTGTGCTTTTGATCAGGTGTTAGATGTCTCACCCACCAAGCAGAAATCTTTGTCATGCCAAGTTCATTGTGCAAAATATTCTCAACTCTCTCATGGGATATGCTAATAACATTGGCTATTTGATTTATAGTCAATCTCCTGTTATCCATCACTATGTGGTGAACACGATCAATGTTTTCCCCAGTGGTGGTAGTTGCAGGACGTCCAGACCTTGGGTCATCTTCAAGACTCTCCCTTTCCTTCCTAAATTCAGCTGTCCACATTTGCCCTGTTGATAAAGCTGGAGCGCTATCCCTTAATGTAGCAACCATGTCAGCATGAATGTCATTGGGAGATAAACCCTTTTTCTGCAGTTACTTAATAACAGCACAATGCCAAATTTTGTCCATTTTCAAGAGAAATTGCTACTAGTTACTTTTGAAGTCTTTGAACAGTCAGATGTCAGTTTAGCTGGAAATAAACAATGCACTTATAAATAAAATAAGTCGAAATTAATGCATGCAAGATTTCACAGCTCTAGCATCACGCCTTTATAGTCAGCCTGTGAACTTTTCAGCCAACCCTTGTAATTCTTTCTGAAGTTTTCATTAGTACATGGGGGTCGATAAAATATATCGACCCCATTAAAGATGAGAGGCAAAGTTGACCTCAGTGGGATTTGAACTTAGAATATAAAGAGCTGGAAGAAATGCTGCTAAGCATTTTGTCCAGCCTGCTAATGATTCTGCTAGCTTACAGCCTTAATAAAATAATAATAATAACAGCAACAATAACAACAAATACTTTTATAGCATTCAAACCTCTTTCCTATTTTATGTAGTAAAAATGAGACTGACTGACTTGATGGTGAAGTAGTAAACTAACTGGAAATTGATGACTAGATTGATGGTTTATAACTAGGAATTAATAACAAAATTGATGGTTTATAGGGCTACTGATGAATTAATTCCATGCACTATAATGTTAATCAATCAAAATTCCAACTTTGCTAAAAACACTTCTTGTATGTATTTGGGATTAATAGTTACTGGAGTTTCTGGAAATCTTTACATTTTTAATGGAATGATTAGAGTATGTTGGTTTAGTGAGTATTCTTCAGAGTATTTTTTTATGTGAAAAATAACAAAATAATTTGTATCAGGCATGGCTGTGTAGTAAGAAGCTTGCTTCCCAATCACATGATTCCAGATTCAGTCCCACTGTGTAACATCTTGGGCAACTGTCTTCTAGTATAGCCTTCGGCCGACAAAAGCCTTCTGAGTGGATTTGGTAGATGAAAACTGAAAGAAGCCCATCATATATATTTATATATGTGTGTCTTTGTGTTTGTCCCCCACAACTGCTTGACAACAGGTGTTGGTGTGTTTACGTCTCCGTAATTTAGTGGTTCAGCAAAAAGAGGCTGATAGAATAGATACCAAGCTTAATAAAAAATAAGTACTGGGGTCAATTCATTCAACTAAAATTTCTTCAAGGTGGTGCCCCTGCATGGCTGCAGTCTAATGACTGAAACAAGTAAAAGATAAAAGATATATTTGCTAAATAATCTTTAGTTGATTAATAAATGAATGACTTTTTTTTCTCATTGTCTCAAAAAACTCTCTAAAATAGACTATTTCACATGAGATGTACAATCACAACCGGGCCCCTCTTAAGGCATAGGCATACTGGGCAGTGGCCCAGGGCTCCAATTCTGATCTATGTGTATTTTGGCTTACTGTCAATAAGTAAATACTATAGGGCCCAGTGCATTGATTTGCTAGGGGGCCTATAAAGCTACTAACACAGCCTTGATCACAACAGCTGGGTTCTGCTAAGCTGGTCAGTGTAAGTTAAGCAAGAAATAGTTCTATGTTCATAAATGGTTATTTATTTGTCTTGGTACAAAAGAGAGTTAATTAAACTGACCATGGTATCATGCCAATACTTATTTTGTCTACTCTGGGAAGATTAATTAAAGTCAATTCCAGGAAGGTTTGAGCTTAGAATATTGAGACACCTTACTGGATCCTATACATGGTTGCTCAACATGCTAGAAATAGCAATCAAATCTCCTCCAAATTACACTCTGCCTTAAAGAGGGCACACATTAAATAATATAGTCCAAGAAAGATATATTCCTAAAAAATATGTTGGTCACTAGTGGAATGTCTTTGATCATAGCTTTGCTCAGTTGGTTGATCTAGGGCTAAACAATAAAAACTGATATCTGTACCAAGTTGGGAAATCTGACCCTTCTTAAATAATTTTCTAATTTAGGCACAAGGCCAGTAGTTTTAGGGGAGGGTTTAGTCGAATACAATGGACCTCAGTACTTCCCTGGTACTTTATTTTATTGAGATCAGAGGGATGAAAAGTAAAGTCGATAACTTGGATGATGTGCATCTATAACATTGTAAATTGCTAATGTTAACAGCCTGAACTTATTATTAACAAGTTAACAGCCTAAACATATTAGCAAACACATATTATTATAACTACTACTATTACAGGATCTAATGTTTTATATTAGCATCAATCACTTTTGTTGTTGAGACTAAGGAACTTTGTCAGCAGATTCACATGGTACAACTCATAAATTACATTTCTACCCACTCTTTACAGGCCTTAACTCTTTCTTCACTTTCCTTAACCCAACTACCATCAAGTGCAAACCTTAAACTGTTTTGTACATACCGCCTACATTACTTTAGCTATGAACAGGGGGGGGGGTATTTGAAACGGCTCCTATATCCTAGATTTTATCTTTCAGTAGCTCAATTTCATTGACTTTGAAGTATGGGTATACACTAAAAACTCCAAGCAATTGGGAGTAGTAACAGCACTAACTGTATCAATCAGCTGGTTAAGTAAATTTCACTGTTGATGCTACATATTTACTGTTGCTCAGTCCTTCCGTATTTTGATATTTCCATTCTCTTCACCCTACATTTTCTGAGTTCCTGCTTCTGTAGGTTCATGTTTTGTACTAAATGTGTCATCAGTTTTAAGAGCTTCTTTAACAAAATCTCACTATTCCTAACTTTGGGTTTTGTAATCCTCCCATAAATCATAATTACTGCCGGAATATAGTGTCTTGCAATAAAATGTGTCAATCACTATAACATAAGGTACCACCTGCTACCCATTCATTGATATAATGAAAGGTAGGTCTGGAATTATTGTGGAGATGTTAGAGTGGGTCAGATTGATGTGTGCTATGTAAAAGAGGTAAAATATTGGAGTACCTCAACTAGACATGAGCAAGAAATATGGGTGCAAATTCAGCTAGGTGGGTAATAATACTGAGTTAGTGGATTAGGCATATTGTTAGCAGAGAAATGGAGAGATAAAGTAATTGAGATCAGTGAGAGTGTATGACAATGATTAAGTTTAGGCTGGTTATAGACTGCACAACAGCTACTACGGTGATCTCTTTGTGCACCACAATTAGGGTCAACAGATGAACATAGGATCATGACTATGAAATTCTCTTGCAGACTACCTTGATAACAGTTGACAATGTGACAATGACCTGCAAGAATAGAAAAGAAAATCTGACATAAATTTATGGTGGTGGCAGTGGCTGCGGTAGTTTGATTGTCTAATTGATTACAAGTTTAAATTAGCTCTTTGTGTTTGTAGGTGCTAGTGGGATGGCAGGATACATAATTGTACTTGCTTCAGTTTGTCTTACTGTCTTGCTAAATATATGCTGGTGTTTTCTTGGGATTTTTTTTTTTTTTTTTTTAATGGTTTAAATTAGAGGCAAAACAGAACCCATGACTCTTTCCAAAGGTGGGATGAAGGGATTTATCATCAGGCAAGATCTCACTCAGGAGGCCTGAATGTTTACAACAGTGTGTTCACCACTGAAGGTGCTCAAGGGCCAGTCGGTAGTGTTAAACCAGGCAACGGAAAAAAATCTACAACCAAGGGAAAATTTCTCTCATCCACTCAACATTATAAGAGATCAGAGATTAGGAATGAGCCAGTTGATCCTTTTGGTTCATAAAAGGATTTACCCTTTTGATACCAATGCACCCAAAACCACCCTAGTTCTATAATACAAACTTTTTGTTTTAATATAATCTAAATGAAAACCTTCCATCAAAATTCCATGTTTTATGTTCCAAACACCTGTTTAATAATGTTTTCTTTATTGGCCACACAGGCCGTAACACCTGTTTAATAATGACAACTATTTTATTAAATACTTCATTATTTTCAAAATAAATTGAAACAAAGTAAGTGTATTTCAACATAACCCTTTCAATATCATATTACAAAAAATATGGTAACAAAATTGTTAACTTTCTATCATTTCTAAATTTACTATCGACTTCAGTTTCACTTTAGTCTTTCCATATTCCTAATCAGTTATTCTCAGCTCTGTAATATATATTATCATCCATCCATTCTCACTGCAGATATATGTTAAAGCCATAGGTTGAAATAGATATCTACACTGAGAATGGCCTGATGATAATATCATATCACACAACAGATATCAATGTGTAATAGTTACTAATACACATCTCATTTCACTATTTCTTTCTATTTCATGTCTTCTTTATTTATCTCTAGAGATAATACACTATCATTTAGATGTACAGCATTATAGCTGTAATATAACATGCTTCAGTACTCACTAACTGCATCTGAGATCAATCTTCCATTAGAATTACATAAAAAACAGGATAAATCCTAATAACCCATTTAAACAGGGATACAAAGTTACAGAGACAGTTTAGTTGAAGCCGCATAGAAATTACTTCAGAAAAGAATTGCGGCAGAAATATTCTATCACCGTATTACTTTCTTATCATTTCAGTATTATTCCATTGAGCTAGATTACACACTCCTCATCATATTTTGGTCTCATCTTTCATGGCTAAATCTGGTTCACAATTTCTATTACACATTTACAATATTTGTTATGTTTGCTGTTAATCAGAAACCTCACTATATCACTAAAAATGTGACTGCTTCGTTATATTTCCTTAGAAACAGTACAAGTTTCTAAGCCATTGTCAGATTATAGCTGTCACATATTGCTGTTTATATTGTAATATTATTTATATTCAGTTTGGATGAGAAAAGCACAAACACATACTTATACACCAAAAGAGTTAACACATTCACAGCTTCTCTACACATAGATTTCATACTAACTTGTTTGACATCTAATAATGGTACATCAGCTACACAGACAGACGTTCATGATCACAGCCACTCAACTGGTTACCAGGAAGTCACTGATACACCATACTATACTACAACACCACACCACACCTCACCACACAATATACTGTATAGTTTTAAAATTTTGACACAAGGCCAGCAATTTTGGAGTAGGGCGTAAGTTGATTACATCAACCCCAGTGCTCAACTAGTACTTATTTTATCAACCCCGAACGGATGAAAGACAAAGTCAACCTCGGCGGAATTTAACTCAGTACGTAAAGACGGACAAAATGTTGCTAAGCATTTTGCCTGGTGCAGTAACAATTCTGCCAGCTTGTCACCTTTGTACATTGTCGACATATTGCATAGCCAAAGTGCTACATACTGGGCCAGTGAAAGTGCATGGCCTAGTGGTTAGGGTATTGCTCCCACAATCATGGGTTCAATGGGTTCAATGCTTGGACTTGGTACTTTGTGTTCTTTTGAGCAAGGCACTTTACTTCATGTTATTCTAGTCTGCTCAGCTGAAATTGACTACCAGTCAGGTACAGGTGCAGTTCTTTCTCCCTACAGTTGTCAGATTCTCAATGTTCCACTGAATCAAGGATGGAATGTCTGAGAGTGTACTTCTGTCTACTTGTGACACTGTTTGCAGCTAGAATAATTATCAAAAGCATGGTGCTTACTACCAAGTAACACTTGTTAACAACTGACAGCTTATATATTAATCAGACATAATCCATCAGTCTCATTAGTCAACACAACCCCATAAACTTATATTTTCAGACTAATTTTATGTTTCCAAAATATCAGACTTATATTTTATGTTTTTGTTATCTATATTATAGTTATTGTTATTGTTTAACCCAGGTCAGCTCTGACTGACAAGGCCTGTGATCAGAGATATGTCAGCTGTAACTATCGCATCTTTTTGTTTCCAAGACTGCATGAATTAGAGTTATTAGAATAACCATTTAGAGGCTTCCTCACTGGCTTTGTTCGATATATTTATTCCCTGTTAGTGGTCTAAACAGGGGTTGCTACTTCTATGCATATACCTTCCCTTTAGCTAGTTTTGAACTGAGAACCTTTCTGTTTAATACAACGATTATCTTACGTACTTTGCTTGAGTCCCATTTGTTGAAAGATAAGATTAGTTGTCAAGAAAACAATAGTGAAGTTTTAATATATATAATGTGGCAAGCCTGATAACTTTAATTAATGAAGACTGTATCTGTATTTAGGAAAAGTAGACATTGTTAAACAATGTTTAACTAAACCAAAGGTAAGGTAGGCAACTCAAAATAACTTAGCAATATCTTCCCTTACCATGAAAGTATAGATATTGTACTGAATCTCGCCTTTTGTTACATTTGTATTACCCTAACAACTCTGAGCATAGCTCCTTAAAATGGCAGTGAACAACTGTCTGACACTATACAGGTTGGTGTCAACAGATGTGTTTGTGCCATCACCTTCCAGACCAGTCAACTGCTGCAATGATCCATTCATCTGCCCTCACATCAATAACTGTACCTATGTCATCACCTTTTGGACAAATCAACTGGTGCAACAGTTCATTCATCTGCTCAACAGATGAATCAACATAAAATTGCATCAGCAGATGTGCTTATGTCATTGTCTTTCAGAATAATCAACGACTTAGACCAGATATTAGATTATCAGGGATCTCTAGTCACATAAATGAGTTAACATACAGTGTTTCTGGTAGTTGTTGTGGTGATGATAGCCACAGCTGACCAGCTATGAAGTCATCAATTCAGACACAGCTTTTACTGGCAACACACATAGCGAACAGCAACCAGTTGTTCTTGACTTCATATAAGAACTACCATCAACTAACCAAGCTATCTTTTACTAACTATTCAGGTACTTATCCTTTTCATTACCAACAGTTTCCACCAGCTTTGCTGAACTTTCCTAGCAATACATGTTGTTCTCCACACAGTACAGCTGCACTATATACACACACATACTGCTATGCCACCTGCAACTGTCGCTAGTTGCAACAACTTTACTGTTTCTGCAACTATACAACACAACTTCTGCTATTACAAGTTTCCCACTATTCAACAAGCTGCATTCACAGGACTTTCTACATGAGCACATACATCCTTTAGGTTTACTTGCAACTATTGTGAACATCCTTCAGGCCTACTTGCATCTTTTATAAACATGCATGCATGCATCTGTATAGGTATGTATATACAGGGTGTTCGGGCTAAATTTGACAGTTTGCATAAAAGGAAAAGAAAACACAATATCCCATCCAAAGTAATTTTAAAAACTCAAAATATATCACCTTAGATTATGTCTGTGTCTGAAAGATGGCTCCGGAACCTGGCACATCCATTCCTCACTGTATCCCTGGGAAGATCTTCAAACACCTCCTTGATCTTGGTCACTAGCTTGGCCTTGGTGTTGCAAGCAGAGCAGTTGGTGTCTTTCTCAACTGTGCCCTACACATAGTAAACCATGAGATTACAATGAGGGGAATTAGGTGGCCATTAATTAGAAATTGGGGCTGGTGATGTCATAGCAATTCTCCAACAACAACTTCTGACTCTTTCCAGAGGTATTGCAAGGAGCTGAATTCTGCTGCCATGCATATGGCCTTCCAGCCAGGGTTTGATAACAATCTCCAGCAGCTTCACATAACCATCTGAATTGAGCCTAAAACCCTGTTCAAAGATGTGGGGATGAATTCTGGCATGCGGTCACAGTCAGAATGCTTGCGGTGTCCCTTCATGCTGGCCACAGCTTCATAATCTCAGTTGCAGCTGTCCATGTCACACCTGACAACCTTTGCAGTGTTCAGAGAGCATTGAGCAGCAGGCATGATGTCGGCATTTTGATACCTGGGGAAAATCATCAAGATACAGTTAACTCTTTTCCAATATTCAGATGGCTTAAGGCGGCGAACTGGCAGAGTCGTTATCGCGCCGGGAGAAATGCTTAGCGGCAATTTTTCCGGCTTTACGTTCTG
>JAOPUL010006720.1:20692947-20704642 GCA_027564515.1 Octopus rubescens | reverse complement strand
CGTTGCTCCTTCTACCTGGAGTTGCGACCGATAGATAGTATTAGCAATTGAAAGACCAGTGGGAAACATTGTTTCCTCGGTCCGATCTGACGAAATGTCAATCGCCTATTTATTTTTTATTTTGCTTTTGTTAAGAAATTTTTTTTCTTTTATTTCAGTAACATCATCACCATGCCAACCGAAGCAGTAGAAAAACCTGTTCAAAATACCAAGAAAGAAGAAGTTGAGGATGATGATGATGCTGATTCGGATTCCAAGTCTGATGACTCTTTACCAGAATTGCAAGAGGATGGTGCCGGCACATCACAACAGAGCCAGGTATATTTATATGACTTTTATTTGGTATTTTACAAATTTGTTCTTTCTAAAAATTCCAGCAACATAATTTGAAATATTTGTTAAAGTAGTTTGGACATTTAAAGGTTTTAGTGAACTGACTGGTGTATATAAACAATAACCATCACCATAAAAGTTTTTAAACAGCTTTTGGATTGGATTAGATTACCTATATTCAGTCCACTGCAGGACGAAGTCCTCATCGTTTTCTCTCCACCAACCACAATTTAATGTGGAAGCCGTGAGTTAGAGCTTAAGATCATACTAGTTGAGCCTACTCTACCTTTATGGCTTGACAGAGGGGTGCAGTTTTTGTACTCTTACCCAGGAATATTTAAGTCTATTACATTGACCGCAGTACTCAAACTGGTACTTATTTTATCGACCCTGACATGATGAAAAGCAAAGTCCATCCCGGCGGAATTTGAATTCAAAACATAAGGACAGATGAAATACTGCTAAGCATTTTGCTGGATGTGCTAATGATTTTGCTAGATCATCGCCTTCAATAAACAGCTTATATAAGATTCATGTTTGTGATAATAACAGCTTTCTAGACTGCCTGCCTCTATATTGGGTTTACTGAAGCAATTTTTTTTTAAGAACCTGTATTGATATATTGACTGTGTCTTTGACCTATACTCTACTGTGTAGACAAATTAATAGCTTGTGTATTTGTATCAATGATATCATTATTGCTGACAGAAATGGCATGGCAGTATGGAATAATGTCTAAGTGTTGGAGGCATTAGAGTTTGCAGAAGTTAGTGTAAGACAAATGTCTGTGGAGGACAACATAACTGTGATGCCAATTTGAGGAATATTTTGTTAGAAATTATGAGGACAAGGGTTAGTTTATTGCATTGACCCCAGAACTTGCCTGACACTTCATCAATGACTTAGCGGAGTGAAAGGCAAAACTGAACTGAAAAAATTGTAAAGAGCCAGAAGAAATAATGCAAAGGATTTTTTCCAGTGCTCTAACAATTCCACTAGCTCATTGCCTTAGTTTAAGGTGTGTGTATATATATATATATATATATATCATCATTTAACGTCTGTTTTCCATGCTGGCATGAGTTAGACGGTTTGACTGGAAACTGGCAAGCTGGAGTGCTGCACCAGACTCCAGTCTATTTTTGACTTGGTTTCTACAGCTGGATGCCAGCCACTCCAGAGAGTGTACCAGGTGTCTTTAACGTGTCACTGGCACACATATATATATATATATACGATGGGCTTCTTTCAGTTTCCGTCTACCAAATCCACTCAAGGCTTTGGTCGGCCCGAGGCTATAGTAGAAGACACTTGCCCAAGATGCCACGCAGTGGGATTGAACCCAGAACCATGTGGTTGGGAAGCAAGCTTCTTACCACACAGCCACGCCAACTTTAATTAATTGAAATGTTATGGTTGACTCCCCTGTGTCTCGACCAGAATTTATCATAAAGATGTTTCTTTTCTCTTTTGGCTGTAATTTTATTAATTAAAATTTCTTGGTTCACAATATTCATTATGGTAGCACCCATGTTACTCCCCAGTTTTTATAATTCGTTCTATGATATTTTTACCAGTCATTTTTGTAACACTATTGGTCTAGTGTTTCTGTAAACTTGCTATTCTCCCTACACACACACACACACACACACACAAACATTTCTATTGTGTGGTTTTGGTAGGATCAATTGAATAAACCAAAGTAAAGTCATCTCTGGGGAAATTTGAACTTAGAACCTGGAGGATCAAAACTTATTATACTTTTAAAAATGAAAAGACTATTTAGTTTGGACTAACACACACATTAGTTTTTTAATGTTCTCTACATAAAATATTTTGATGCTAACTTACCAATCCAAATGTTTGTCTATTGATCTATCTATCTCTCCATACATTTATTGATAGTTAGCTTTTTAGTGCTCCAAACATTAAATATGTTAACACTAAGTTACCTATTTTTCTCAACACATACTTATTTCTAATTAGTTCTTTAATGCTCCTACCATTAAATATATTAATACTTATCTAACTAATGTTATACTATTAGTCTGAAATTTTACTATTTTTGTCCAACTTCTCTTCATTCCACTAATACTAAAATAAAGGTTTTAGAATTTTGCTGACAACGTTCTGAAACTACAAGCTTTTATTTTTCTTATAACACAACTACATCTACTTAATTATAGAATTCCAATTATACTTTAAATCACTAAGTAACTCCCTCTTTCTCTTACACTCCCTCTCAGTATATGTGTCCAAAGAAAAATGTTTGTAGACAAAGGAATATTCACAGATAACAACAATAATAGATTATGTATCATTCATTCCTCATTTTCCACATACTAGCAGAAGTAGATCTCTTCAAATCTTATTGGTACAATAAGTTAATTTGTAGTTAGATAGCACATGGTCTGTGAGTACTGGTTTGAAATAGAATAGTAATTCAGACATACAATATAACAGACCTTAATTTATAACATCAATCAAAGCAAAGTTTACATAAATGTCTTAGAGAAAATATATGCCTTTGTGTTTTATCAAATCAACTGTGTAATTTGGGTTTTAGAAAAGATGTTAATCATATTTCCGTGTTTCTAAGGTAAACTGTGTACAAGCAGATGATAGCCATCAATAAAGTGAAGAAGCAGATAACATGTGTTTTTAGTTGAAATAATAAATGGTAAATGATTTCTCATTCAGCTTAACATGCCTTGTTATTTAAGGCATCTGATTCCATTCTGTAGAAGTAGAGATGAAACCATGAAAGGTAGAGGGAAGGATGGGTTAAAAAAGCTTGCTCATGACTGGTTAATGAAAGAAAGAGAAATTCTTTTATGTTCAAAATGGTCTCTAGCTATAGTTAACTTAAGGAAGACTTTAATTAAACTGATTGCAATGGCTGATAGATAAAATACTGGCTTTCTTCTTTTACTTGCAGTACTCAATTTTCTAATTATTGTTGGCTTTTACCAATGATGCCTCAAACAGTGAGTAATCAAATGAATGTATCATAGTTCTGATTCTCTGCTAGTTTGCCAGAGACTCCCCTTGAAACTGCTAGGTACATGTTCTGTGCAAAAAGAGCAAAACTGTTTTTGTTCCTATATGGAATATAGGTCTATTTTATTTTTATTCTTGTTACTACCTGGTATATTGTTTATGGCAATATTCACCTTCAGATCATCTGATTCAGGCCCTCCACTCTTTTAAGCTATAAATTTATTCTTCTTTATTTCTGAAAACAGAAATTTCCACAGACTTTGAAATCTTGAATGAATTGCATGATGAAGAGGCGGCACATATTAAATTTGTCACTAAGATTATTTTTCTGATAAGAACCATAATTTTTGTTCTCATGGATTGGTAATTAATTCATAGTAAACACAGTGATGTACATGTACACATACATACACATACACACTCACATGCAGATACACACACACATGACTGACTTCCATATGGTTCTTGTCTCTATATAAAACATGATGCAATACACACACACACACACACACACAAAATACTTCCAAATGGTTTCTGTCTCAATATATATATAACTTGTAACAGAATTATGTGAACAGGTCACAAGAATGTGATGAAAGCATTTGATATTGAAAACCACATTAACCTTTAGCACGTTGGAGAATTCATATCACCATGAGTTTTCTCCCCTCTCTATGCAACATAATATGCCTGCAATTACAGGGGAGAAAACTCTACGGCAGCATAATGCACCTAAGTGTGCTGAAGGTTAAAGAACAAGTGAACAATGACTGAAAATCTTTGTATTTATGTAATTCTATTTATTTAAAACTGTTAATTATTTCTATATGCAGTGTTAGCAAATGCTGATTCATCGACTAGTTTAAAGCTAAGACGGAAGTCTGAAGAAGTGGGACACGCAAAATCTTTTGACACAGAAGGCAGCATGGAATCATATGACATCACTTGGGATGTTGGAAACTCTGAATGGGACCCCATCAAGAAACAACATACACGTATGCTATTCATTTGGATTACATTTTATTTGCTGTTGTTGGACACTGTTTGTATGTAAGTATGTATGTATGTATGCATATGTGTATATATATATTAAAGGATGATGATGATATCTATATATATATATATATAAGACAAAGAAAGAATTCAGCACCTCTTTAATTACCAGTTAAAATTATTTCAGTAACATGCTGATTTTTAATGTCATTGCATGCAAAAATTTCATATGAAATATTACATAACATTCAATGTATTATGTAAAATTACTTTTTATACATTAGAGTGGCTCTTTATCGGACTTGTATCAAAAGGTGCACTCTTACATTGAGCAATGGTCAAGCATTGTATGTTGCTTATGCAGGGAGGAAACAATACTCCAATTTTACACCCTATCAGGACAATAATGTGTGTGTGTCTTTGTGTTTGTTCCCCACCACCACCATTTGACATCCAGTGTTAGTTTGCTTACATCCCTTATAACTTAATGGTTCAGCCAAAGAGACTTATAGAATAAGTACTAGACTTAAAGCTAAATAATGAAGGCAGTATTGTTCAACTAAACCCTTCAAGGCAGTGCCTCAGTATGGTCACAGTCCAATGACTGAAACCAGTAAAAGAAATGAAAGAAAAAAAATCTTCTCAGGCACTGTCATAGCTTTATGGATATGGAATTCACTTTGCAACTATATGGTTTCAAGTTCTACAGGGTGCGGCAAAAAAAAACCCTTAGATAAGCTGTGCTCTGGTCCAACATGACTCTACCCTGATGTTTTACCCCCATAAATATGACCACAGTTCAGGTCACTTAAAAAGGTACAATATAGCTATTTTATGATATTTGAAATTATGCGAGAAATCTTGTTTGATGATAATGTTTTATACATCTAATATATATTTTATATATCAATACATTTCATTTGATATATTTTAATTTTGTACATTTAATGTAATATATTTTATACATCTAATACAATCTGTTCTCTGTATCTAATTCATTATATTTTATTTCTATTTATCTAACATACATCTGATACAATATATTTTATACATTTAATATAATCTATTTTATACATCTAATACAATGTTTTATACATCTAATGCAATATATTTTATATATTTAATATAATATACTATATGTTTTATATATCTAAGTGCTTTTTTTTTTGTAGTTTTGTCACCTATGACTGCTGAGTCGTCTGAATATTCCTTCCTTAATGATGACAATAGTCTATCTCAGATAATCAATCTCAGAAAGAATCTCGACATTAAACGATGGTGAGCTTTCTCAAATAATTGGGGTTTTTTCCCCCACTTCTTAACTCTTTTGTTACCATATTTCTGTTGAAAGACACTGTCTTTGTTTCAGTTAATTTTGAAAATAATGAAGAATCTAGTAAAATAACTTTTCTTCATTAAGCTGGTGTTTGGAACTTGAATTAACATGAAATTTTGATGGAAGGTTTTAATTTAGATCACTTTAAAATGGGAATTGTAACATAGAACCAGGGGGAAGTTTCAGGCAGGTTAGTCTCAGAATGGTTAATTAGGTGATAATATTTATAATTACTTTAAGGCAGAATTACCATGCCAGGCAATAATGCTTAGTGACATTTCATCCATCTTTACATTCTGAGTTCAAATGCCACCAAGGTCAACTTTGCCTTTCATCCTTTTAGGATCAATAAAATAAGTATCAGTTGATCACTGGGGATCGATGTAATTGACTTGCCCCCTCCTCCAAAATTGCTCACCTTCTGCCAAAATTTATAATTACTTTAAAATATGTATGTCTACTTCCAGTTACATACCAGGTAGGCCATTCACGTTTAAGCTCCTGCAAGTACTACAAACTTTTGTAGTCGACGTCATATCATCAGCACTGGTGGCAGCAATCACCTGCTGTTTGTCCCAAAACTCCAGAATTTCTGACCACTCCAGTATCACCTGTACAACTTATGCCCTGGATCTGTGTTTAATCACAGGCAAAATCTATTTCCAGTCACCAGACTGGAGTACTGTCATTCCTTTGAATAGTTACTCACTGCATTTGTGAACATGGTGATAACATATGTCTTGCTGATGTCACCACTTGTATTTAAGTAGAATATCTTGCTCTACTTGTTATTTAATGAGGTGAACACTTAAAAAAAACAAAAAAACGACCACTATTCTGGATTCAATGTTAGCAACACCTCTTTTATATTTGTTTCCAGCTGCACCATTTCAGACTCCATCTCCACACTCAAGATGATGGGCAGCTGTACCAATTTAACAATGTTCAAGTTTGCCTATAGCAGCCCATTCTTAAAATATAGATCCATTCATTTGAGCTCAAACTGCTCCTGATTCTTAGGCAGCACCATGTACACTATAAGTTCCAACATATTTGTCCCTTTGCTTTTTTTTTCCCCTGTTTCCAAGATACCAGGATGCAGACAGACATGGTAATAAGGATCATGTATAACATTTCTCTCAACTTTAGCCAAAACTAATCAGTGCTGCTTCTTCCATGGTCCTGTTTTCCTTCATTAAAATCATCAACATCAAGGAACACAGCATATTTGTTGCAATGTTGCATATTCACTGCCTTGAAATATATGCAAGTCCTGATACAAGGTTGCACCTGCCTTGTGACAACAGAATTTGCAGATAGTAGGCCTCAGCTTAGACACAGCTGAATAAGATTGTTAGGAGGAATTACTCATCAACTAATTATTTTCATTTGGCTTTTCTCATTTGTATCTTTGCTACTGTTTATCCTTCCAGTTAGATACCTGGAAATGGGTAGAAAATACCTTGTACTTCAGAGTTTTGTGCATTTAGTTGGAAATAGTCCATCAACTTTGTTCTCCTCATGGCACTACATCTGTATCTTCCCCCACATTATACAGGACTATTTGTTCTCCAAGCAGGTATCAGGGCAGCTTCTCAACAAGAGGCTTTCTGCTGTGAAACAGGAACTGGTAGACTCTCCAGAAAGACTAACTGGTTAACATGTATCATTTATTGGTAAAAGTCTTATCATTATCTACTTCTTCCACTTCCCCAGACTCATTTCTGGAAGTAAATGCAACCTGGGCACATTATTAATGTGGCAAGGAGAGGAATAGATTGTGTGGCATAGTCCACTGGTTGCCCAGTGTGATCTTCTGCCCCATTTCTCTGGCCTGATTGCATGGATGTGGCCTCCCTTCTCTGCAGATCTTTACTGGCATTGTAGATGTGAATCCTTGCCTACAACTGTGAAGTTTCCAAGAAACTTTGGGAATTTTTTGATACAATGTCAGTTTTGACCATAATCCCCCTATAGAAACTTTTTGGCTAGATGGAATCACAGGGGTCATGCATGGTTTTTTTTCTTTTTTTTTTGTCTGGAATTTCACAGAACATCACCTTATTTGTCAGCCTCTTGGAATGATTTTTGTCTTCATCAAAAAGACTGCCATATTTTATTTTCTAAACTAATGCACACACATTAGGTTGATCCCGGATCTTCCCTTTTGGATTGACAGCAGCTATCATTTCTGGTCACTGAGAATTAGCGGTCTTAATGATGAAGAATGTTGATTTGTCATAATGCCAGGTGACTGTCATTTAGTTTCAGAAACATCCATTGTAAAAGAGTTTGGTGCCATATAACAATGGTAACATGATGATCTTTTTGGGCCAGCATTGACAGCATCGCAACCACTTCAAACAGGCCCATATTGCGGATTGGTTATTTTGGGACCAGAACAGTTTGTTGTACTCAGTTTTTACCTGTACAACAATTGCATATGGCTGCATCAATTGCTGTTTTCATGATAGTAGCCATCATCACCATGTAGGATGAGCAGTACAAAATGGAGAGGGTTGTAAGCTTGGTAAATCTGGTTAATTCTCTGGAGCCGTCCATCTCAGCACTGAACCTAACATCATTGTAGCCAGCATTTATTTCTAGCATGATTACTGCCACCTCTGAAGCCATGGACAAGCTGTATGTTCTACAGTGGACAGTAGATTGTTTCATGTGTTTGTATGCAAACAAGCCAACATCTATGTTTTGTACATCAGTGATCTCAATACCTGCTTGAGATTTTTGATGTAGGAGTTGTGCTCATGTAAGGATTATTCTAAGTCATGAAATATCTCAAGAATTAGATGAGAACACCAACATTTGGTCCTTGGATACTTATAAAGTATTCATTCTCCTGCCAGTGTTCAACCAGATGCCACCACCACAACTCACTTCCCTTGTTCTCTTTCTGTCTATGATTTTTTTATGGAGCCTGCCTTTCTTTAAGCTGGGTTTCGTCCATATCAGGCTGAGCCTGCAAAGATCATGACTATTACCTTTTCTGAGAGACAGACGGAGAGAGAGAGAGAGACCCCCTTCGGTTATGAATGACCACGGATTTGCACCTATAAAGCCCTTCCCCCGCACAAGTCCGGGCAAAATTGTTTGTGGAAGATTAGCACTCAACCATGCATACCAGTCTCTCCCCTCCATGCTACCGATGTTGTCCAAGGCAAAGGCCGATACAGATTGACACCAATGATGTCACAACTCATTTCTACAGCTGGGTGAACTGGAGCAATGTGAAATAAAGTGTCTTGCTCAAGAATACAACACACAGTCTGATCTGGAAATCGAACTCGCAACCTCACGACTGTAAGCCCGACACTCTAACCACTGAGCCATGCGCCCTTTCTATGATTAACATATTTTTAAAATTAATAGTGTTGAAATGCCTTGCAATATTTAGTGCTAGTAAGGCGGCGAGCTGGCAGAATCATTAGCATGCCAGGCAAAATGCTTAGTGGCATTTTATCCGTCTTCATGTTCTGAGTTCAAATTCCACCGAGGTTGACTTTGCCTTTCCCCCTTTTGGGGTCGATAAAATAAGTATCATACCAGTTGAACACTGGGTTTGATGTAATAGACTTGCCCCCTCCCCCGAAATTGCTGGCACAAAATCAATATTGAAATCAATATTTAGTTATTCTAAGTTCAAATTCCATTAAAGTCCACTTTCATCCTTCTGGGATCAATATGTAGCAGTCTAGTATTAGGGATCTCCGAGTTTCTTGAAACAAAAAGACTGACTGAGAATTGCAAACAAATTTTCTCAGTGTTGCTTGTGTTTTAAAGGCCTTTGTTTTCCTGTGAGAATCAATAACCCTCAGGGATTATTATCTTTTAGAGGTATATTGATGGAATGATGCATACAAATCCTGTAATTAACAAGATTTGTCACACAAATTCTGTGGTGGGTCTGTCATTGTGTCTGACAACAGAAGATATATTCCTTTGCTAAATTTAAGTTTTAACCCAAATTGTATTGTGATATAAGAGGCAGTTTCAGTATTCAATGTGGAAACAGGAAAAATAGAATGTTTCTTTCTCTTTATCCTATTTTCATTTGTTTATTTGTTTACCTAATTAAGCAAACAAACAAGTTGTATATAGCAAATACATAACAATAACTTGAAGCAAAAAATATATTGTCTCAGCATATGTTAGTTGAGCAGTCTGTAAGAGCTGATTGTAAAGCAGTTTAATGATAATTGATGATGACAGTAAATCTTTGTGTCAACATTACTAGCTCTACGCAGTTTTACTTGAGAAATAGTTTTTGTTCATTTTGTGTTCCTTTTTTAAGTTTTTTTATGAACAAAGATCTAATTTTATAGCAAGTTTGTATGATTGGGTAAAAAAAAAAAAATCTATTTTTGTTGCAATAGGATAAGATTGTGATACATGCAGAACTTAAATTGAATTGGAAATTATTCTACATGAACAACTGATAACATTCATATTTTCTTGTTTCCTTTTTACCACTTTACTGTGGAGAATATATCCATAGAAAACCTGTCTTTATGGTTCTGCAGATGACTTCTGCCTAAGTTGAACTGGTATCATGAGAATTACTTACATTAGACAGAAGGTTACATATAGTCACTGAGTTAGGTGTGGCTGTGTATGTTAAGAAGCCTGTCCATTTTAATATAAGAAATGTCTAAGATATACAGTGTACTTACTCCAAGGAATCATTTCATTAAAAAATATCATTAGCGGAATTTCTTCTGACTTTACATTCTGAGTTCAAATTCTGTCAATGTCAACTTTGCCTTTCTTTTCAGGGGGTCGATAAAATAAGTACAATTTGAGCATTGGGGTCGATGTGATTGACTAGTCCCCTTCCCTAAAATTTCAAGCTTTGTGCCTATAGTACAAAGGCTTATTATTATTTGTTATTGTTGATCTTACCTTTTTTTTATTCCGTGTAAATTTCTTTCGGTTTCTTATTTGTTGTTTTTCTAAATATTTTGCCTTTGTACAACAAACTATTATGATTGACTACTTACAAGTAGTAGTAGTAGTAGAAACTTAAAAGTAATAATGATGAAATCAACTTTTTCTTTCATGTCTCTAGGTAAAGTAAAGTAAAGTACCAGTCCAGTAATCGAGTGAATGTAATCTATTAATCCCTTCCCTCAAAATTACTGACCTTAATTAGAAACAATATTTTAGTGGCTAGATTGTCGGAAGCATTTGAGTTTTAGAAGAAATGCCTTGTAACATTTGCTCTGGCTTTTTATGTTGTGAATTCAAATTTTGTCAAGATCAACTTTGGCCGTCCTCCTTTTGGGGTCAAGAAAATAATGTACTAATCAAGCACAGTGACTGATTTAATCAACTAATCTCCCCTCATTATTATCCTTCTTGTGTCAGCAAAATACTGGAGTTGAGGTAATTGATTTACCCTATTCCCTCAGAATTGCTGGCCTTGTGCCAAAGTAGAAAGAATTATTACTATTTTTAAGGTGGCGAGTTTTGTCAGCAGAATTGTCATCACGCCAAGCAAAATGCTTCACGGCATTTCGTACGTATTTATGTTCTGCATTCAAATTCTGCCGTGGTAGACTTTGCCTTTCATCCTTTCAGAGTTGATAAATAAGTACCAGTTGAGCACTAACAATGGCCTTGTACCAAAATTTGAAATTATTATTATTTAAAGTGGCGAGCTGGCAGAATCATCAGCACGCCAGGCAAAATGCTTAGTGGCATTTTGTTTGTCTTTACATTCCGAGTTTGAATTCTGCCATGGTCAACTTTGCCTTTCAACCTTTTGGTGATCAATAAGATAAAGTACTAGTTGAATGCTGCAGTCGATGTGATTGACTTACCCCCTATCCTGAAATCACTGATTGCTGGCCTTGTGCCAAAATTTGAAACCAACATTATTATTATTGAAGATGTCGCACATTATTATTATTATTATTATTAAAGTGGCGAGCTGACAGAATCATTAGCATGCCGGGAGAAATGCTTAGCGGCAATTCTTCCGACTTTACGTTCTGAGTTCAAATGCCACCGGGGTCG
>JAOPUL010006720.1:20673559-20684144 GCA_027564515.1 Octopus rubescens | reverse complement strand
TCTCGGTCTCCATGTGTGCGAGCTGCACAAATGTCGCTGCAGGGCAATAGTGGACGAATTTGGCCTGTATCCTTAGCGCAGGCCGATTCCCTTGACACGCCACCCTGAATGACATTGTCAGAAAGGGACTTGACGCAGTTGGCTTCCCATTCCAACTTGAGCCTGCAGGTCTTGACCGCAGGAACGGTAAGCACCCCAACAAGATAACTCTATTCCTATTCGAGGGAGGCAGATCCCTAATTTGGGATACGACGTGCTGCAACACCTTTTTGAAAAAAATTCAAAACGTTATTTGGTCCGCAGGGTTTTCAAGGGAGAATACTCTGGATTGAGTTTCTTTTTTTCTTTTTTTTTTCTCTCTGTTCTTCCTGGTCAAAAGTAGGATTAAGTTCCATTCTATAGGCATGTATATTATATGTTGTTTTCTCAAAAAAGCTCATTTCTTGCACTTCCTTTTCTCTAACAATTTTTAAATCATTAGATTATTTTTTGTTTGTTATCTGCAATGATAAAAAGTTAATCTTCGATTCCTTATACTTCAGCCGTGATCCAGTAAGTCAAGAAGTTGCTTTAACAATACTTGGTTATCAACCACCATTTTCAGAAATAGATTCTCAAGACATTGTGACGAATCAAGGTTTGATAAAGTAAGTTTCTTTCACCATTAAATTAGAGTAAAATTTCTTTTTTTTTTAATCTTTTCACAGTCAAAGACTATAATTATAATGAGCTTATTATGTACAGAACTCAGGTGCTCTACAACTCATTGGAAAAGGTTAAAAGAGGGAACAGTAAACAGAATAAGAAAGAAAAAAAAAGCAAAGAAAAGAGGAAAAGGTGCATTAGCACACCAGGTGTAGTGTTGGTCAATTTTGAGAAGAGTGTAGTTTTTGAAGTCTACAGTGTTCTGACAACTAACAACTGATGCAAGTAGTTTATTCCATGCTTCGACAATTCTGTGCATAAAAATGTTTCAAAAAGTCATGGGAACCTACTGTATTTTTTCTAATTTTATAAGCATGTCCACAAGTGGTAGGAGCATCGAATTCAAAAAGTGGCTAATGATGTTGCGAAGGTAATGGATAATCTTGTGGGATTCTGCCAAGTCAGCTGTTAGACATCGAACTTTTAGTGTGTCAATGCCCAGAGAAAAAATGCATACCACAATTGCACATATCTTGATAGCTTCCGGTAGATCGATATTCTGCACAAGATAGAGGTTCCAAGCTGGAGATGCAAACTGTAAGACATACCATAGCCATCATCATCATCTTCATTTAAGTCCATTTTTCATGCTGGCATGGGTTGGATGGTTTGACAGGATCCATCAACCCATAAGGCCGGGTCGAGCTCCAGTTTCAGCTAATGCCAACTACTTTACAGAACGTACTGGGTGCTTTTTTTTATTGTGCCATCTGCACTAGCGAGGTTACCAAGTAACTTGCAAGGCAAGGAAATGGAGGGAAGCCTCCTCAGCTAGGGGGGGGGGGGTTAGTTGACAGGCCAGAGTGTGATGGAAGAACAAGCCCATGTGGCTTGTAATATAGATACAAGGGTGAGTAGTTGGAATGCTAGATAGAAGATGGAAGTGGTGATGGGATGCTGGAGCATCTCAAGATACAGAAGTTCGCAGGGGAAAAGATGGGGGTAGATGCATGTAGTGAGTAATGGTGAAATATATAGGAGTGGTTCAAGGAGACTATGGTAAGTGGGGTATGATGGTAGATGTGAGAAGGCATTGAGACTGATAGCAGGTGAGAGAGTTGTTAAGAATGGAGTATAGCAGAAGAGAACAAAAGCTGAAGACAGAAATGGTGGAAATGGTGTGGGCAGTGTTCATAATGAGAAATGGAAGTGGTTCTGGAGAGTGGTTATGTAATTTCTGCCTATTCTTATCTCTGGTAATTACAGCAGCCAAGTAGTACCTTAGATAGAGAAGTAATAGGTGTTAGAGGATGAGATGTTGGGGAAATCCTTGATGGGGCAGAGAGAGAGGAGGGACAGGGCCCCACACATACAATCATAACCAAGGTAGTTTTAGGATATCAATTCTGTTGTGATGGATGGATCTTCTTGAGCATAGAAAATCGCCAATCATCTCAGTTCTTTGTCACTTCCTCCCTAAAGTTCAGCATCTTGAGATCAGCCTTCACTACGTTGCCCCATGTTTTCCTGGATCTCCTTCTTCCTCAAGTTCCATCCACTTTAAGCAGTCAATACTTTTTTATGCAGCCTTTCTCATCCATACACATCACATGACCAAACCAGTACAGTCTTCTCTCTTGCACACTAGATCTGATTCCTCTTATGCCTAATTTTTCTCACGGTACATTAACACTTTGTTGTACATGCACACTGACATTGCACATCCATCTGAGCATAGTAGCTTCATTCCTCTTTAGTCGTTGCATGACCTCTGCATTCAGGGTCCACATCTCACTATCATGTAGCATTGCTGTTCATACACAAGCATCATACAATCTGGAGAGAGAGACCTTTTGTTGCCTACAGAGGTAATAGTCTGAATTTTTTTCCATCCTATTCTTATTCTAGCAACTACACTTTCTGAACAACTTTCTCCAATGCTAATTATGTTGTCTAAGTAACCGAAATTATTCACTACCTCAACAAAGCCTCCAGGACATTTGATAAAATTAATTTCCCATGTATCATTAGCTGACTTCTATGATGGTACATACTTCTCTTGTCTGTCCCAAACAACAATATCAGCCTGTTATGTTTACACTTGACGGATGTTTTGATGGGAATGCTCCACCAGTGTTCCTTGTGTTGCTGTTTCTGTATGTATTCAATAACAGGGGGATTCTCTATATTTCTGAACATCCTCCATTGTTAATTAGGTCACCTAGGTAACAGACGCTATCACCTACCTCTAGGGAGCCTCCAGAGCATTTGAGAAAATCAATTTCACTTGTATCATTAGTCTTTATGGCCCTTGTGCATCTTCGCACTCACACTATTTTCTCCTTCGTCCTTCCTGTGATTCTACTGCATCTCTTGTGTGTCCATTGCTTGCTCTTGGTATACTATATGGAATTCCTGCCTACACCTTTCTGACATACTAGAACCTTGATCTTTGATAAGTTAACTTTAAGACCCTTCAATTCCAGGTTTTTCTCCCACACTTGGAATTTCTTTTGTAATTCTGTTAGAAATTCCACTATAAAAGCAAGATTATCAGCATATAGTAGTTCTGAGGGGCAGTCAGTTTTAAATTCTTCTGTTAAGGCTTGGAGGGCAATAATGAATAGGAGGGGACTGAGAACCAAACCTAGTGAATGCCTACCTGCAAATCACATTTGGTACTGTACTCAGGGTTAACTCTCACTTTACTGACAGCACCCCTATATATAATTTGTATAGCTTTCAGAAGCCATTCATCTATCCTTAGCTTCCTCAGAGACCTCCATGTCACCAAGCCAGGGACTCTGTCAAAGGCTTTTTCCAGGTCAACAAATGCTAAGTACGGTGGTTTATTCTTAGCTAAATATTTCTCCAGCACTTGTCTCACCAGGATGATGGTATCAGTAGAACTTCTCCCTGGCACAATACCAAAGTACATCTCATCAAGTCTAACTTTCTTATTGATTGGGCTATAAATCTGTAACTTTCGTGGCCTGGTCCAGCAATTTGATACCTCTATAACTTTAAATAGATATGCTGGCATTGATCCAACCCATGCCAGCATGGAAAACAGATGTTAAAGGATGAATGATGGTGAGTGGCTGACAAAGGTCTTACTCATTGGATGCTAAGATATTTTGGCCTTTTTTGATGATTTTAGAAATGAATTCATCCAACACAGATCATTGTTGACAATAATGCCTAGGTTATATTAAGCAGTTGGCTTCTTAAAGTTGTTGTGAAAGAAGTCGGTAAATTCCGGGTTTTTCCTCCTAAAATGTATAGTGGTGCACTTGATTACAGTCAACTTGGGTTACCAGTCAGCAATCTATTGCTGCATTGTGTCAAGGTTCGAATGCAGGAAAGATCTAATAGCATATAGGATCTCTTCTTTTTATCTCAAGGACAGTTTAATGTCTGCAACAAATAACAGGGGACCAAAAATAGATCCCTGCCGGATACAGGATGTCATCATATGTGGTGCAGAATGTTATCCTTGTACCATGACTACCTCTTTTACACGAAGAATATAAGATTTCAACCAGTTATAAAGATTATTAATATGAATATTCATTGATAACAGAGCCACACATTTTTAAAGAAGAGCTACAGGCTATTGAATCTAGTCTCAGTATATAACTGGTACTTATTAATTTGCTCTGGAGAGATGATGATGATGACAATGATATCTGTCAAATCCCATCCATCTCAGGAATAGATCTGGTAATGTAAGATTTGATCAGATTTTGGAAAACTTTGGAAAACTATGCAATTTTCTATCTAGCCTCTTTATGGATAAGGTAGAAAATAACATTCAAAAATATATAATATTCGCCATTAACTTTGGATTATAAAATCCTGAACAAATATTTCTCATGTATCATTGGTCACAGAATTTTTAAGGTTTTAGAAAAATTCATTTTTTATAACTTCCTAAAAGCACCTGTGATTTTTAACTTTCTCCTGGGGTAAAAAATTTGCTGGTAATTTTAAAACTTGGTCCAAAACGGACTGGAGCCTGGTGCAGCTCTCCGGCTTACCAGTTCCAGTCAAACCATCTAACCCATGCCAGCATGGAGGGTGGACGCTAAATGATGATGAATACAATTTTTTAAACATCAATTGGTTATGAGGGCCCACTGTGTAAAACCATCTTCTACATGATTTGAACTCAGAATGTAAAGGGAAGTAAGTAAACACCTCAAGGTATTACTTTGGTGGTCTTCTAATTCTATCATTCTGTTTAATTAGCTCTTTAGTGGTAAGTGACTGTACTGTGAATGCAAAATGGTTTTAATACTCAGTGGAAGTTACTTACCTAACTTCCTAATATGTTTGGGAAAAGCATGAACATTCTAACTTCCTATTTTTCTCTCCCCTAAAAGCACATACCTGTTCAAACAAACCAAAATGTGTCACTTCTGTAGGGAGTTGTAGAAAATGGTGAATACATTACTGTATTTAGATTTATATGTTTTGAGTTCAAATCCTTCCAGAGTTTACTTTACCTTTTATTCTTTTGGTGTCCAGAAGTGGGGTGGGAGCTGGATCAATACAAACAAGTTCCGAGAATGTACTCTGTGAGTCTAATAAATTGTATATCTTTCCAAGAAATTGATGGTGTTTGCTATTGTTTTTATTTAATCCCCTCAACCCTGATTGAGAAGCCTGGCCTATTGATCAAAACATTCCAGTCATGGCCGTCCCATATTATTTTTAGACAATCCAGCCAAGACAGCTTTCTAAATTGTGTCTTTCTATTTTTTTAACATGTTAGTGTGTAGTTTGAGGGAATTTAGCTGCTTTTTCTATTAAATCATGTAACCCCTTAGAGCAATGATTCTCAATTGAGGTCCATGTGGACCTTGGGGGGTCCACATAAGATTTTGTTAATGTTTGTGCAATGAAATTGGTTATACAATACACAAAATATTTTAACAATTTTTTAATACAATTCTTAATAATATTCAGCTATAAAAATATAATGCCCGTGCCAGTGACCCGTTAAAGGCACCCATGCTGGTGGCGCATAACAGGCACTCATGCTGGTGGCACATAAAAGGCACCCAGTACACTCTGTGGAGTGGTTGGCGTTAGGAAGGACATC
The DNA here is from genome assembly GCA_027564515.1 of Octopus rubescens. Lineage (NCBI taxonomy): Eukaryota > Metazoa > Mollusca > Cephalopoda > Octopoda > Octopodidae > Octopus > Octopus rubescens. The sequence continues at coordinate 20,678,392 of JAOPUL010006720.1, read as the reverse complement.
CAGCTGTAGAAACCAAGCCAAAACGGACTGGAGCCTGGTGCAGCTCTCCGCCTACCAGTTCCAGTCAAACCATCTAACTCATGCCAGCATGGAGGGCGAACGCTAAATGATGATGAATACAGTTTTTTAAACATCAATTTGTTATGAGGGCCCACTGTGTAAAATAGGGGTCCATCAGTAAAAAATTGTTGAGAACCACATATATTGTGTTAATATAAAAAAAATGTTTTTATTTTTATTTCAGATCATTTCAAAAACTAAATGAACATTTTGAGGTTGCGGGTCGTGGCTGTGTATTCTTAAAACTGCAAGGTACTGATGCTACAAACTTAAAAGAAGATTATGCTCTTGCTCTACTCAAGAAGGGACTGAAAAGTAAGCAGACAGCCTATATTTACCACTGTGAAAAACATTTCTTGTGTCCAATTGGTTATGAAAATACTCCATTGAGGGCTACCGATGCATATTCGTAAGTGGTAATTTTGTTTAAGTATTATTTCAGTAACAACCACCCTTGTTGTGGTTGGTTGGATGGATGTGTGAACAAACAGAAAGAACTATTCTAAGTGCACCGTAGCCAATAGACCTTTAGGAAAATAAGACTTTATTTTATGCCATCATTGCTGTCATTGTTTACAGATTCTTCATGGACTAATCACTGGTTAATTGTATTTCTGATAATCAGAGTGAGACAGGAGTGTCTGTAACTTGATGCAGAACAAATATCACCAGGCACTTTGTTAAAAAAAACATATTTTTTTTACCAGTTTTCTCACCTGATGAACATATTTTTGCCAATATACTTGGTGAAAGATATACATATATCATCATCATCATTTTAACTTCCACCTATCCATGCTTGCATGGCTTAGATGGAAATTTGTTGAGGCAGACTTTCTTCAGTTAGAGGCCTTTCCTGTAACCAGTCCTCACCTGTTTCCAAACAAGGTGATATTTCCCCATAACCAGACATGTTTTTGTAGAATATTGGAAATGAATGACGGTGCTTGTATGAAAGGCTCCCTTCAAGTTATAGTATTTTTGTATTTCGTACAAGAAAATTACGATTCAGAAAAAAAAAATTGTTTTAAAAAGTTTCAATTCGTTTATATTTTCCCGCCTCCGCTACGGTAAACATTTCTTATTCCTTGAAGTATTGGGCACCTAATCCAAATATCCGTCTGTACAGAGCCATTGTATGAGGAAGGTACTGATGGCATTTACAGTTAAGCATAAACATGTAATATAAAACTTGAAAATGCTGCCTGACTAAATCGTTTTATTTAGGCTGCCTGTCGTCATAGTCTAGCTGTATATACAAAGAACTCGTTTAGTGGACTAAAATATCTGTGCTTTACTCTTTAGCTGTTTGCATCAGCTACATGAAGTTAATGAAGAACAAAAATCTCATTCCATGTATCACTCAATAATGTAAGCGCTACTAAATGATATAAGTTACTTCTTTTAAAGTCTACAGGTTGTGCAGTCAATCACCAGAATGCAGAGCCACTTCTTCTCCGCGTTGCAGAGTTTGGTTTCACTTATGTAACTTTCAATGATCGTTTCAGCAATATTTCAAGCAATTGGAATATGAAAATTCGGGGTTATATGACAGGGTATTATTTTTCTCACCAGTTATGCATGCTATTATTTTTCTCACCAGTTATGCATGCTACCATATGCTCATTACTGTTCACAGAAAACCATTATTATGATTAATGATATTATCTTTAACACTTAAGTCTTTGAAAGAATATTTCAAACCGAACAAAATAAGAACGTATGAGAGAACTTATTGAAAACTGTTCATTGTCTGAAAAATAAATCCTGATCACTTGCTTATAATCCTTTTTAATTTTAGCACAAAGCCAGCAATTTTAAGGGGAGGGGAAAGTCGATTGCATTAATCCCAGTGCTCAATCGGTACGTATTTTATCGACCATGAAAGGATGAAGGCCATGTCGACCATGGCGGCATTTGAACTAACTGAGCACGCAAAGAGCCGGAAAAAATGCTGCAAGGCATTTTGACCGGCGCGCTAACGGTTCTGCCAACTCGCTGTTTTCCACGCGCTTATAATAACAAGAGCCATAACAAGCAGATTAAATGGGATATGAATAGCAACACCCTGTTAGAATTTATAGTTCAATAAACACTTTGACAAATAGATTACATATAGATAACAAGTTAGTACATATTTAGAAATACTAAACAGAAGTGTCATGCAATGGCGTCCAGAGATAAATTATCTGGTTTTTTTTTCTTACCTTACTACAACGATTTTCTAACACAACAAAACACCTGTATGCAGTTAATCATTTCCACATTAGTGTCAAATATCATAATTCTTTGAAAGAAAAGTGGAAAAAAAAATCTTGAATCAGAAAGTTTTCTTGTACTTTCTCGTACTTTTTTCTCAAATTCTATCTCAAGCCTTCTTTTATCTGTTCTAATTCAAATATGTTTGAAAATCATTTTTGTTTGTAACCCTTTTCTGGGTTACTAAGTCGATGTCATCATTTTTTATTTAGCCAAAATTAGGTCAAAATTGACTAACACTGATATCTTTCATCTACACTTAATTTGCTTTTGTATTGTTTTCTAGAATCACTTCAAGTAATTTTTATGAAACTGTATGAGGATACTAAACTTTCAATGTAAGAAACCTGTGGTTTTTATACAAAAATAGAAAATTCATCTTTTTCGCATATGATTTATAGAATTTGTTTATAATTGAACTATGTAAAACTGCCCTGTAATTTTCAAATTGGCTTACATATTGTCACTGCCGCACAAGATTCAGTTAGAATATCCGTCACATGAGACCATTATAGATTAATAAATAAAAACCTTAAATCCACGACCCACTCTATAATTATCACCATTGCTTTAGGATTTTACTTTACAATTCTACAAATAATAGAAAACAAAGAAGCATCATTTTCTATTTCAGACAGAATCTATGGATCAATGTCCTTCATAACCACATTTTTTCCTCTGTCTCCACGTAATTGTTGGCTCAACATTTCTATCATTGTGGCTAATCCGAATTTCACCAATTCTCAAAAACCCAAAAAAAAAGACAAAAAAAAAAAAGAAACAAAAAACAATAAAAAAACAACAAAAATCAACTTTCTTTGCCATGATTGTAATTTTCTGTAGCAGAAACTGATTACCTTTCTACATTCTATCAGCTGAAACTACACATCTGAAGGGAGACAGCTTGTATTGAGATTTATAATCGAATTGATCCAGATCACTTTGAACAATAAGCTTCTATGAGTTTATTGTGAGAAACAGGATTGATGTATAAACGTTTAATATCGATAACATCGTATGGAGTATATGAAATTACAACCAAATAGTCATATTTCAGAAACTACTATTCGACATGACCAGTTGTTTGCCGCAACTTTGAATATGTTCGTATCATTATACACATGACACATCTATCCACCAGTTTTGTCACGAACTTCTTTGTTTGTTTGTTTATAAAGAAATTTGTTTCACTTTTAAACATATTTCATGGACATTAGCCTGGATGTGATTTTCAACTTCTTTTCGATATTCTCCTACCACTTCTACGTATATGATTACCAATCGGTTGTGATACCTTTTATATCTTGCTGCTCCAGTATTGTCCATGCGCAGACTTTCTTTGTGAAAGTCAACCATATCTCTAGATATTTAATTTTATCAGCTGAATACTGTTTTATTTTGGCACTTACAGAAACGCTACAAAGTGAAAGCGCCGTGACTAATTTCATTAGGTTAGTTTCTACACCTACTGTTGAGTGTTTAGCTACTGGTGAACCAAACTAAGCTTTTGCATTTTTCCGTGGAGGCCGTGAGATTAAGGTAATCTCGAAAAAGTGTAAATAGCTTTCCTTTCTTCCCTATAGAGTGATGGTCAGATCTATCTGCTGAAGTCATTTTTAATACTATTTCTTCAGTTCTTAACAAATAAAATACGCTGCTAGAATATAGAACGATAGCAACAATGTGCGTAAATTATGAATAATTGGACATAATAGCAGACAAGTAATCTTACTTCCAGCAGAGTATATGTAGATTAAAAATCGTATCCACATCCTAATTTTAAAGCATTTGTCCACTTCCAGATGCTCATTTGGCATGTGTTAGTTCTTGTGTCTTGTCGGTATCAAATCAGTTATAACGTCATCATTATATTCTGACAAGAAAATTAACCAAAAGATGGCGCCAATGACAAGACAGACAGCAAAAGCACTGCAGACTTTAGGTTTTGCAGAACTTAGTTATTTCATAATTACATGCAAATGTCTAATAAATATATTTGTAATTGTATGTTATTTGAGTAACAAAAGAAAATAAAACACGAGAATTGAACTAAACTAAACTTTTACATTTATTTTAGATATCGTCAGTTCATTACTGCAGAATATAAAGTTGATTACCGCACACTTTGGCAAAACATTGCACACATATATTTTACACTCTACTGTACAACGAGAGATACAACTTATATCTTAGCAGTTAATTTTAAACCTATAATTTGTGAACTTAATTAATCGACTATAAACTAATTGTTCCCTGTTGATTAGTGCTTCTGTGAGTTTTCCTTATATTTATGTTTAATTCCATTTGCTGCAATTTCACCCACAAATATCATAAATTATATTATTCCCTTCTAAATTACTTTAAGATTCTCCTGATTAATGAGGTCCAACAGCTAGTTTTGTTAATGTAGAAACTACATAAAAGTATTTTCCATGTGCGTGTATGAGTGTGTGTGTGTGTGTGTGTGTGTGTGTGTGTGTGTGTGTGTGTGTGTGTGTGTGTGTGTGTGTGTGT
>JAOPUL010006720.1:20618325-20628902 GCA_027564515.1 Octopus rubescens | reverse complement strand
GGAAGGGCATCCAGCTGTAGAAACCAAGCCAAAAATAGACTGGAGTCTGGTGCAGCTTCCCAGTTTCCAGTCAAACCCATGCCTGCATGGAAAAAGAGACGTTAAAGGATGATGATGATGATAACTCATTCTCTAATGATATATAGAATAATCTAAACTCACTAATGCTGATAAATAAAACATTAATCAACTGCACCCCCCCTCCTCATGGTTTGGATAAAGAGCTCTATAAATTTAACCAACAAATATTTTCGCAATAGTTTAACATGAAAAATAAATTGAGATAGGAACAAGTCAACAGCCTTTGTCAAAACTCAGTATCAATAAACTCTTAATTACTTGAAAACTATCTTATATCTAATTAGTTATCACTTTGTTGCAGATATTGTTTTTCCTATCATGTCTCAGTTTAGAGCTATTTTGCTACCTGGCAACGTTTTCTTTTGGTTATTTACTAACCTCAACAATCTTTTCTTAATTATAATGGCAAAGAAGTTATGCCTGGAATTCAACATGTTTTTCCTGGCTTCATTAAGCAAAACATTCTATTATTAGTCATTGGTTGCTATAGTAGCTGTTTTTATTTCAACTTAGGAAAAAGCTAAATTTTTGAGGTTTTGTATTTACAAGAATTATTCTCTCTTCTCTCAGAATGAAGAACCAACATAAACAGCTTCAAGTTACCAGTTTCTAGCACTTACTTTAACATAACACACCACATAAAGCAAGCTTAGATTTTAGATTTTAACATTGAATTAGAGATGATATTATTAAACATGGCATTATAAATTTATAAACAAAATGGTATTTGATACTTTTTTCACAAGACTATTCATGGATAGTAACAATTTTAGAATAAGAGCTATGTTTCAAAGTTTATGAAGCAGATTTGATTTCTGGTTATTGCTAATTCATTTGGATAATTAAGAAAAAAATTTATGTTAGTCAGGAGGGAAAGCATTGCCCATGGCCTTTTACAGAGCCTTCAAGACCAGTAGAAAGAAGGTATACTCAAACTGAAGACCTGGCCAGAATGCTTGCAACAGAGTAGACTCCATTAAAGACACTCAAGGTGCCAGGTGGAAGTCTTAAACTGGGCAATGAGTTAAATTTAACACCCATGGTGGGATGATTTGAACTCAGAGCCAAAAAAAATACAGCAAAACATCTGATCTAATATTCTTCTGGTTCTACCAATCCTCCACCCAGGATTAGTACTTAAACTATCAACCCTGAAATGATGAAAAGGAAAATTTGACCTGAGTGTCAAGTATCAGAACAAATACCATGAGGAATTCTATCTGATGTTCTAATGACTCTGCCAATTCCTTCCCTTGTTTAATGTCTTTGAGAAAGTGAGCGCATAATAACTGTCAATTCTTCTACAATTAATATAGTTGATTATATATTGAAGTTAAATGTCCGATTGCAACATACCATAAGTGACCATCACAAAAATCTCTATTTTACACAGCCATTGATGTGGCAATGGTATCTCCGTGTAGCAAATGTTTTACCATTTTTTTTTTTTTTTTTAGTTAGCATCATGGTTTGAACAGGTTCACACCACATATCTACTATTGAAACGAATTATGAATCTTTGGGGTTTTTTTTTTTACTGCAACCTATATACGAAATCACCATATCATCTGTGCAGTAATGAACTGATTAATGTATTCTACAATTATTACAGGAGCGTTTCTCATTAACAAAATCTAATTCTAAATTAGGTTTATACACAATCCACATCCACCTTTACTGTTGTCAGCCACATGAGTCAATGAAGAAGCTGCTATGAGTTTATTTGACCCATTAGAAATAGCTAAATCTCTCTTATATCAGACCCCTACATCTTAAAAAAGTTAAGAACAGTCCTCAATATACTGTGTCTGGATAAAAGGTGAGATGGTCATAGCTGGCATGCCTTTGATTCGATTAAAATTCTGCTCAATCAGAGCAAAACAAAGATATCCTCAGGAAGGATACATTATTTTTTAACCCAACACTATATCTTTAGCAAGTCCTTGTATCACTTCTGGTCTATTTTTACAATAGTAGAATATTTTAATGGTGGTAGGACACCAAATTAAGTAGAATTTGATAATTTATCAATTATTAAATAACATTGTAACATGCCCAGATCTCGAGGTCATGAGGCGACCTAACCTGCTGAAAACAGCAACTAAATCTACCTTATATCTAACCCTACATGTTTACAAAATATAATGGAACATCTGATTAGACATTCTAGCCATAACCATTGTCATAGAATGCTTAGTTTCAGATCAACCCTGATCTGAAGCTAAACAACAACACTTAAAAATCAAGTAAACTGTATTATATTGGGATATTTTATGTGTCTTTTCCTATAACACAAGTTACATAATGGGCCTTGGTACACCTATACCATTATATTAATTCAATGTCTTGTACCAATGTATGAAATCAATTTTAGTCTTGTTTGTTTCAGACACTTTTTAACATTTGTACCAGTTTATCTGACTACTGGTACAACTGCCTGTTCCTTAACCCGGATACTCTTGCCTTCCAGTATGTGTTCAACTGAAGCAAAGCCGAGATAGCAATAAACATACTTCAAATTCCTCAATCAGTAGGTTTTCTACAGTATGGTTTCATGGATACTGACTGGAAGGAAGAACAGCCAGATAGAAGATAAGACTTGGTTCAACAATATAAAAACATCCAACATTTTTAAAGTTCATGCTACCATTGCAATGTATTCTTAATCTGTTTTTTTTTCTACAGTTAAAAAATCTCTTATTAGCTATTCAATTCTGCTAAGCCTCTATTAGAATATGGAAGGTTTTCTTTATCCTTTAGTTATCTTCCAAGAATTGTGATGTTTAAAAAGACTGGTACTCATTTTAATTTTCCCTTGTAACACAGTTATTTATCTATTTGACTATTTTATCTATTTTTACTTGCCGGACCTGAAGAAAGTGGAAGTGTCCATGGCCTTAGCAATCCCTCCTAAACTAATAAAACTTATGTCATTAATATTCCTTTTGAACCATTGCTGGTTAACATCTGCAGGGAAAAATATGAGTAAGTGGGGAATTTCAGAGGGCTAATGTTCTGGCAAGGAGAGACTGGGTGTAGTAGTGATTGGTGTAGAGCCTGTGGAACAAGGGTGAAGAGAGGAGGATAGATAAGTGGTAAGGAATACTTTAGTGAAGTAGCATAAGCTTTGCAAGTTCAAAGGTGCAGAGGTCATTGTAGTTGTAGAAAGCAGAGAAAGGAGACCTGAAAGCTAATGACTGAAGTGTTAGTCAGTGACTTTATGTCCATTAGTCAGGTGGTCCTTCTCTATAGGAAATCTGTATGTGCAGCAGTAGCAGCACCAACTCAAATGTGGAAGCAATACTCCATTGTGACCTTCACCTGAGCTTTGTAGATTATCAGTAATTGTTCTGGAGTTGAAGAAAAGGGCCAGTTGTTTGAATACTACTCTAGCTTTGTACAAATCTGCTTTCATTAGGAGAAATACTTGATGGTAGGGAGAACTAACATTTGGAGCCATTGTGAGGGCTCAAGATGGTTTTCTTTATATGAGTAATCATTATACCCTAATTCTGAAACTCAATGAAAACCTGCAGTTCTGACCTGCCAAAACAGTGACTGTGTTAATTTATCAGAACAAGAATCCTTACTTTAACCAAATGGTTACATATATATATAAATATAACCATTTGCTTATATATATTTACTGTGAACTATCTCCGGGACAATACAAATGTATTTAATCTTATCACTCTTGTAGGAAAACCTGTTCTAATCTTTGTAGAGATCTTTTTAAATTACTTGAAAACAAAACAAGGTTTAAAAAAATATATTTTTATTATGTTTTTTCTAATATACAGATTAAAAAAAAGCAATCAAATTTGAAAATTGACAAATTTCAAAATACTTTACTTCAACTCACCTTTTTAAAAATGGGCTGTCAGTCCCTAAACTTAAAATCAAGTAGCAACTTTCAAATATTTGCATAACAATGTTACAGAGAATATAGAACTGTTTACTAATTAAATCATGGAAGCAGGCTATTTGCATACACTTTTCAGGCTGTATTAACGAACAATGGTTATACCATCAACTTTTAAATGATCATATAAATTCCTACAATAAAATTTGCCATATGAATTCCTACAATAAAATTTATTATATAAATACCTAAAATAAAATTTATTATATAAATTCCTAAAATAAAATTTATTATATAAATTCCTAAAATAGAACTGATAATTCCAAAATAAATTTGAACAGTAGAAAAGTAATCATCACTATGACTAGAAAATATGAAGCAAGGCAATAATATTGATAAAAGATATATTAACAAGTAAAATAAGCTGAACAGGAAGAAAAGGAAATATTTTGTAAATACAGAACGAACTGATCTAGTACATTTGAGAAGGAAAAAAAAAGGGGATTCTCGTTAAAACCATGAATAGAGAATTAAATGTTTCAGACATAGGACAAATATTTTGATTAAAATGATATGCTCTCGGTCTCTACCAAATGAGAAAAGCATGAATATTTCAAGACTTTTTTTTATATAAATGCTAATATGAAAGGAATGACTATTTTTCATATATGCAAAAAGAAAACAAATCTCTGTAAATGAAGAATAAAATAAACTAAAATAATTAAAAATAGTCAATTAAACAAGATATCTCTTCTAAGTTTCACTACTACAAAGGTATATTTGAAATAAAAAGATATTTCTTTTTTAAATTGTAAACACAATAGATTCCTCATTATCACCATCATACATTCACTTTTCCATGTTGCTATTTGTTATTTTGTAATAACAAAGAGGTAAGGAAATAAGGATAAAAATAGTAGAATTTAAGTATAAACTCAAAAAGCAATAGCATAAATTTTAACAGAATTAAACAATATATTAAGTTACAGAACAATGTTATAGCAATTTTAGAGAAAATAAATGTGATTTTCTCAAACGCACATGATGTCAGGTATGTGGGGGGAGAGAGTTAAGTATCTTAATCATTTTAATTAATTAAGAAATGTCCAGATAATATTACAGGTTGATAAACTACATACTATCGCATCTCGTTTTATACACAAGCAAGGGCTGGACTAGTAAGGAATGCTCACATCACTTAGATGGATGATCACTTGCAAATCCTATGCACAAATTACGGTCAGTATTGCTTATCATAGGTTACCAGATGAAAATTGGTGTTTTGAACTTGATATGGCCATAATTACATATTTATGATGAATTATTTAAAATAATTAATATAGACCAGATTTCAATAAGTTTATCTCTATCCTTATTTAAATAAATTATAAACAAGTTGATATGGTATCAGTTTTTGGATGAAAATTCAGGTACTTTAATAGTAAATGTGAATAACTCTCACTGGTCCACTATAACTGTACAGTGGAGACTCATATTCACGTCTCCATATAACCATAGATTAGGTAACACTTTAGCATCTCCTGATTGTTCTTAGATTAAAATATACCAAGTCTTTGACCAATTGTTTTAGTTTACTACATCAATGAAGCTTACTCACCTAATCCATACAAACCCTTCAGATATTCCACTATGGCTGAGTATTATAATACATTAAGGTATACAGCCAAGCATCAAATTATTATTACAAAAAATTATTAAGGTGGCAAGCTAGCAGAATTGTAAGCACATCAGATAAAAAATACTTAACAGTATTTCTTCTAGCTCTTTACATTGGGGTCAAATATCAATAAAATAATTATCAGTTAAATACTGGGGTTGATGTAATCAACTAACCCTCTCCCCCAAATTTCAAGCCCCGTGCATATATTATAAACATTATCTTGGGATAAATAAATTGACTGAAAAATTAAACAATGAAAGTAAGCAATAATAAAGATATTTTTGAGTAATATATATATGCACATACACACATACAATCTCATGAAAAATAGAGCTAAAATATCAGCTTATAGAAGCAAGCACCCTTATATTCGGCATACAAAGAAAGGCATTGACGAGCACCTATCAGATGGTTGAGCAATCCATTGATATATCACAAGATATTGAAGCTTTGTCTCTGTTGATCAGTATTACATATGCTAACACTATCGGTAGTAGAAGGTATTACTGTCTGCCCGTCAAAGTCTATTTCATTCAATTTGCAGTTCAGCTGCAGAGATATTGTTCAATGGTCAAGACCACCTTAACACCTAAAACCTAGTGCAGCTTATAAAAGTAACCAATGTTGTGGTCATTTTGGTCTATGTATGTCTTCAGTTTGTCATTTTCAACTGATAAATGATCTATAAATTAAACAGGATGTATTCAGAAATATACAGAAGATCTGGAAGATTTTTCACATAAAGTAGGCAGAAAAAATAAGTGGGAACATGATTTCAGCAGAAATATTAAGATTCATTAAAATTTGACTCTTATAATTTGGAACAGTTGTGAAATTACTGAAAGTTGATTAATTTCAACATTTGAAGACAAATATCTTAACAATATAATTAACAAAGGAACTGAAAAAGAAATTCCAAATTTAGTGAAGGTGAAAGGAGCTAAACGTGAACATAGTAAATCTTCTGTAAGGTGCATCAGAAAAAAATGGTCAAGTTCAATATATTCAAGAGTAAATATGACACAGAAATAGGATTTCATATATACTGAGGAAGCATTAATAACATCTGTATTTCGCAGAATTAACTGTGAAGAACCAATGAGCATAGAGTTCTTTAATAATTTAATGTAGTTGAAAAGTTGTTATTTAGCAGTGATGGTTACCCGTAACATAATTTTAATAACTTTAGAAACTACAGTCTTTATTGGTGACAAATCTACAGAGTAGAAGACATATTTGGTATAAACCCTTTAACATTTAAATCGGCCATATCTGGCCCAAATATTCTACCTGTTTTAAGTTCAGACCAGCCAGATCTGGCCTCTCACACCTACCCTACAATGTCATTCTAAAAGTATACAACCACATCATCAACAGTTCAAAGCTATGAGATAATGTATGATTGATTCAAAACAATATGAATAAATAAGTACAACATTTGGCATAGTAATCAGAATGCTAAACGGTTAAATATGATGTTGAAAAGTAATTATTAAGAGATTTTAGGTCAGTATATGAATGCAAGCTAGTTTAATTAGTATAGATATATAATGTGTGTATTATATTAGATATAAAATGTTGGCTGTAAAACAAGGCAGAAAAATTATCACAATAGGCTTTGGGCAAAATAGCTCAGATTAGATATCAATGATTAGAAGATACAGTGTAGGGTCATATGGAAATATAAATCTGTGCAGTCTTATCTAACCAATGCTAATTTGAAGATTTGGATGTGAAACCCATTATTTCAAGATACAATGGATTTTCTAAGTTCTATACTCAGGATATTGTCATAGAAAGATAAAATTGGTAAATTCTTCAGAACTCCTATAGGAAACATGAAATAGATCAGTTCTGATAATTAACAATCGGAAAAAAAACCTTTTAAAAGTTTATGATGGAAAATAAAAATGTCTTTTTTAGTAGTTGCTTAGAGATGATTTAAGGCATATTATTTTTTTCAAGAATTTTCCAGCTTTAATAATTTTACCATTTCAACAACTATCAACTGATCGTTCCAGAGCTCTGAGCAGCTGATTTGAGTTTCTTTTGCATTTCGGTATTACAACTTACCTGCCTTAATAGATATATTCCCTTTATATGCACTCTCATACACATACACAATGATCTTTCAGTTTCCATCTAGCAAATCCATTCACAAGGCTTTGGTTGACCCAAGGCTCTAATAGAAAACACTTGCTCAAGTTGCCACGCAGTGGAACTGAACCAAAAATCATGTAGCTGGGAAATGTTATATATATATTATATATCTTCTGTTTGTTTCAGTCATTAGACTGCAGCCATGTTGGGGCACCATCTTGAAGAATTTTTAGTCGAATGAATCAACCCTAGTACTTATAGCACTGAAATGCTTGATTAATGTACTTCATTAATTAGCTGTAAACACCCCCCCCCCCATTATATCTCTACGTCTATGCATGTATGACAAAATTAACTCTTGCATACTTGCATATATATATGTCTAAGAATGTAGGCTTGAAACCAAAGACTTTTCCCTTTTTCCCCAAGCGTCAAACTAATACACCTGCTTGTTGTTTCCTCACCTATCTTTCTTTTGTTTACTTTACATTTGAACCATATATATATATGTATGTAGATATGCCACTTAACATACAGAATAAAATCTAGGATTGTTACTGCTAACATGCACACACAATTTAATAACTTATAAAAGGAAATGTATTTTGTATTATTAGAAAAATCCCAAGCACTAAGAAGTTAAAAACAGCCAATATCCTGTAAAAAAAATAACATTAAGTTAAATAGACAACAAAACATTCCATTAGAGGGAAAAAAAAAAAAAAAAAAAGAGATGGTAACAAACTTTAGATGTCTGAATAAATGACTTTCCACAGAGGTGTATGTTGAACTCTACTTCCTATTTGAGAAAATATTAAACCTATGCAAGAAAGATTCATCAGTTGAAGAGAATGGGGTTCACTTAGTGAATAGGAGCCTGGAGAATAAGGCAAGCTAACAGAACCTCAAATATTCAAAGTACAACATGGAAATGATGTGATCTAACAATTTCCTAAATCAAATAAGAGAAATTGAATGATTAAGTATTGCTAATAGGGATTACTTTGACTGAAACCAATGATAAATATATATCTCTAATATCATTAACATATATTGTAATATCGGCATTAAATTTTGGCACAAGGCCAGCAATTTCGGAGGGAGGGCATAAGTCGATTACATCAACCCTGAAAGGCAAAGTTGATCTCGGCGGAATTTGAACTTGAACATAAAGACGGACGAAATGCCGCTAAGCATTTTGCCTGGCATGCCAATGATTCTGTCAGCTTGCCGCCTTGTAATATCATTAACATATATGAATATTTATATCGTGACCATCATTAACACTTATTTACAGCTACAAAACATTTATTACTGGAACATAATTATAAAATATATATAATTAATAGAATTTTCCTAAAATGCAATAATGCACATCACATAATTCTTTCATGTTTAAAGAATTGATTATCATCTTCAAATATTGAATTTACCTTTTTCTTTTTTTTTTTTAGAAGATGAATATTGGATGGTGCTCATTCAGTCTTTATAGAAAGCTAACCAAATATCGAAGAAAGACTTTCAGCACAAAAGATTAAATTATACAAACCAACTGAATAACAAAATCACAATTTGAAGAATATTTAGTTAAAAAAACTGCAACTTTATAATGCTGCAACATTCAAAAGACCAAGGAACTTAAAATGATATAGTACGTTGTAGTTCCAGCAATTCATGAAGTGGGAGGAGAATGAAAATACATTAAAACACACAATTACAAAAACAGAGCAACATTAACAAATTGCTAATGATTACACTATTTTAGAAATATTGTAAAGTACAAATTCGATTTAATTTTCTTAAATTTAGAGAAAAATTTCTTCAGATGTGTCAGAAATACCCTTGAGAGAAAGGTCCCTTAACCCTTTTGATACTAACCCACCCAAGACCATCCCTAGCTCTGATACAAAATTCCTGTTTAAAGTGATCTAAATTAAAAATTTCCTGTTAATTTATGTTCCTAACACCATCTTGATAATGACAGTAATTTTACAAAATTCTTCAGTATTTTCAAAATTAATTGAAACAAAGACTGTATTTTAATAGAAATATAGTAATAAAAGAGTTAAATACAAAAACAGTTGTGCTATATCAAAATGAAAGCAATATTTATGAAGATCAACAATAAAATAGCAGTTTCATCATCATCATCATTTCATATATAATTATTTATATTTGTATCAATTTCAGAGATAATGAAGATTTAAAGTTAATTAGACCATTAGCAAGATTAATATGACTCAATATAAACAGCACAATTTGTTGTATATGAGAGTCTAGATAATCGTATTCATCATCATTTATAGTTCATGTTCCATGTTGGCATGGGTTGGATGGTTTGACAGAATCCAACAAGTTCAAGGACTTCATCATGCTTCAGTGTCTGATTTGACATGATTTCTACAACTAGATGCCCTTCCTGACACCAACCATTTTACAGCATGTACCACGTGTTTTTTCATAGCATGTGTGATCACCATGCAGCTAGTAAGACTAAGATTTTCATGGAACAAATTAGAATAATGCCCAATTATTTTTTAAAAATTGGACCAAGCTTTTCCTTCAAAAGCCAAAATTATTTCTAATGTTTCAAAATATAAATATAGGTATGTGTCTGTGTATGTACATTTGTGTTAGTGATGTAAATATGGATGGGTGTTATGTGTTTGTATATTCAAATTATGCATATAATTATATGGGTGAAATGTGGGTGTATATGTGTTTTTGTACATGTACCATCACTATAATCATATTGTTTATTGATTCCACCTCCCAAAGATTCAATTCAATTCAATTTATTGGCAATAATAGCAAAAATAGCTTCGGCCATGTAAGGTAAAATGTTAAAATAAG
>JAOPUL010006720.1:20599775-20610477 GCA_027564515.1 Octopus rubescens | reverse complement strand
GCCCAAGATGCCATGCAGTGGGATTGAACCCGGGACCATGTGGTTGGGAAGCAAGCTTCTTACCACACAGCCATGCCTGCACCTATATATTTGTGAAATAAATTCTACCTTAGATAATGGGGGGGGGGAGATAAGAAATGAGTGATTGCTTTCGCTGCACACTGATTAACGTTTCTATTAATTTAATCAACAAATATAACATTATACAGTTTCAAACTTATGCTGGCTGTTGTGTAGTCTTCCATTCATTTAGGTCTTGTACTAATCTAACATTAAGGCATCTTTCGATAATGTTCATTGTTAGTATTCACCCTTTATTCTATTACAGTGAAGTAGTAAAATTCAAGGAGTCTGATTCAACAAAGATAAAGTACAGAAATTTCATAAATTGGAATAAATTATATTCAAGCTATTTCATGTAAAACTAATCACAAATTCTGACTATAAATGCAGTGGATGCAGCTCCTATGTACAATGTCTTGCAACAGATAAACTGCTATCTACAATAACTTGCAGCTCCTATGTACAATGTCATGCAGCAGATAAATATTCTGCTTAGGTATAGTCTCTCTACAGCTGTATGCCTTTCCTAATGCCACCAACCCCTCCCCCCATTTCAGATTGTACTGAAAGTTGAGAGGGGTGGACAAAAAAAAACAAAAAAACAACACCGAGCTATTTTCATTTGTTGAAAAATAAATATCAATGCATAACTGGAAAGAAAATTATTTCAAAGAATTAAATGCTGCCAAATTTTTTTTCTTTCTTTCTTTTTTAAACCAAACTTTTAAGCTGGCTGAAACTAGTAAAGAAATATTTTTGGTTTCAGAAATAACCCAAGAAAGTTAATTAATTAGAGAAGTAATCTTCAATCCAAAATTTGGAAGAAATAATTGGTTTTGTTTTAGATATGAAAAATCATCGCCCGCAAGAGGAAAATAACCATAGAGAATTCAAAAAGCCATCAAACAAAATATAAAAACATGGGGAAAAAATAAAATTCAGTGTAAAGTAGTATAGGTTTGAAATATATAGTCTGGGAATCTAAGGATATACCTCAAGTTCTAGCCATAATGGTTATGGAACAATAACAAAAGCTTCAGTGGTATTTTTTGGCTTTGTTAACCAGTCAAGTTTTTTTGAGGCCATAGCTTGTAGTGTGTCTGAAAAACTTCATATTGCTGAGCCTTTGCTTGAAAGCTGCATGTTCTTCCTGTCACTAACCCTTGTTTTTCAAGTAAAGGAGGTTTCATTCCTTTCATCTTAGAAAGTGCAGAGCTCTCAGATAAATTACTGATCGGGAAATGACAAAAGAATACCATTCATAGCTCAGAGAATGTCTACACAAAGCACACACACACACATAAATACATACACATATATATATTAAATGAGCTTGAACAATTTCAGTCTACCAAATTTAACCCTCAAAACCATGGCTGGCCCTGTGTTATATAGTAGAAGACACTTGGACAAGATGCCATGCAGTGGGACTAAACCCAAAACCAAGTAAAGTAATTGTGAAACAAATATCTTATATTTATGGTTCAAACATAAATTTCAAAATATTGAATTTTATTTTATATGGATAGTATTCAATTTTCTTCATAGAAAGTCTGAAATCCTGAAAAGTAACTACAATAATAAAAATTGTGATATATTTCAATAGTTTCAGTGATGTAAAATGAGAGCATGTAATGTTCTATCAAGAATTAGTTGCATAAATGTTGCATTACATAAACAGTTTGTGTAAAGAGAGAATAATAGTAATAGAGTGGTAAAGTTACCTCGATAATTAAATGAAGGACTAATGAAAGACATTTAATAATTATATATCCATTTTGTTTATATATTTGCCTGCAACTTGACAGAAGAATATAGAATATGAAAAATATTTAAAATGTGAAAAATGTTTAAAATGTGAAAATAGCATAGAAACTACATTTAGATGACAATTCTCCCAAAGGTAATAATAAAACTTCAAAACAGACAAAAAAAGAAGAATATGAAGAGTAATTTAGAGTATACAAAAAGACAAGTTTGAAACATTAGGTGAATAGTATTTTCACGAAACAATATGGGGTGTATAATTGAAATAAAAAGCTTCCACATAAAGAGAAATAGACAATCTACCCTGAAGAGAAATAAAAGCCTGTACAAGTCATCCCAGTTACTTTATTAAACATGGATGGAAACAAGAAGCATGTGTGAACTACCTCAGTCAACCTGTTAAACATGCAAAGAAATAGCAATGTTGACAATCTGCCCCAGCTACCCTGTTAAACATAAAGAGAAACAACATGTGCAATCTACCCCAGCCAACTTGTTATACACAAAGAAATACAGACAATCTACCCTGTCAAACATCAAAAGCAATAAATATAGACAGCCCATACTCAGTTTTAAAACAATTCAATCCAAGTAACACAAAACATTGAGAATTGGTTAGTTTAATACATTATTTTGTTGTTACATTGAAATTAAACATTAAGGTCATGTTCATCTGAAATGAAAACAATACAAAAAGAGTGAGGAAAAGAATTTTCAAGTCTGAGCCTAAATACTGAAGTATTAGTAAGTTTCAACATAACTAGTACGAATATGCAAGAGAAGGGACACATGATGTGTATTTCTTACCTAAATTTAGAAATTATACAAAATGGGTATCAATACATTTATACTGCAGAGTAAATAGTTTGGGAAATAAGTTCTTATGCACAAGAATGATAGATTTTGAAAACAAAGCAGTGGATTGGCAGAATTGTAAGAGCAGAATAAATGTCTTTTGGTATTTGTTCCAGCACTTAATGTTCCGAATTCTAATCCCACCAAGTTCAACTTTACCTTTCATCCTTCAGATAAAATAAAGCACCAGTAGAATATTGAAACTGATTAAATTGTCTGCTGATCTGTGCTAACAGATGCAATAGGCCAGTATGATACAGTAAACCTCAAAATCCCTGCCCAACCACGAGGCTATGATGACAAGTGGAGTGACACACCCGCTGGATCACACTACCATCACATTATCAATCTGTAATATCCTATATGTCTACCAACATAATACACACATACCCCAGTCCCTATGCCAGTCTGTCCCCCCCTGGCCTATATGCCGTGTATCCCGGTCTGCAGTAGCGTCGAGAGTCCAGTGCCGGTGACACGTTAAAAGCACCCAGCACACACTGTAATGTGATTGACATTAAGAAGGGCATCCAGCCGTAGAAACCATGCCAAATCAGACTAGAACAGGTGCAGCCCACACAGGCTTGCCGGCTCCAGTCAAACCGTCCAACCCATGCCAGCATGGAAAACGGACGTTAAAGGATGATGATGACTACTTCTCTCTAAAAAGTAAATCCCATTAACTTATATGATTCTGTTGCATTATCTCTAAAATGTAACTTTACAGAAACAAATTCACATGCACACAAGAACCTGTGGCGGTCACATCAATACTAAAAAATAAAAATAATGAAACTTCAATTTTACAAATTTATAGGTATGTTAATTCTGTAAAATTACTGTTTCGTCTGAAGATTTAAATTGTTTTTATTCATATAGATTTGGAGACTGCCAGCCAGTGGTTACAAATATAAATGTAAGAACTGTAGGTGATGATGATATTGAAATTTTTGCCCATCGGTGAGAGGATTCCCCCACTGCAATTTTAACAGAATTACCCAAAACAACTGGACATTATCTAGTAAATAATTAGGCTACCTTCGTCATGGAAACTTATTTCCTCTAGAGTATAGTACGTTTTATGGGGACTGTGTGTGTGTATATATATATGTGTGTATATATATATATATACACACACATGTATATATGTGTGTATATATATATATATACACACACACACATATATATATATATATATACACACATACATAAACACAACCCATAAAAATTACTATAGATGAAATTATTCCAAAAACAAATTATTTCAGGTTCTCTTAAAAGTTTATAAAATTCCTGATATCCACTATATATCACCATTTATACATGAACTTCGCCAACAAATTTAGCAATTTTCTCTCATAACTTGCAACCAGGACCGAATTTAAACTATGGGGGGGCCCAGGGCACTTCAAATTTGGGGGCCCCTCATACAAAAGAATTGATATCTTGGAAAATTATTAGTGTCGGTAACATGGAGAAATCTAAGGTTATTTATCATAAAAGAGAACCCATTACATTTAAGATATCAAGATATATTTGTATATTGAAAGAGACTCTTCATGCAAGATTGCTGGGCGGTGGAGCCTTCCTGTATTGAGTACTCCATACCCTTCATAGCAGTCCCCCCCATATCGAGNNNTATAGCAGTCCCCCCCCCCCATATCGAGGGTGGCCCGGGACAATCGGCTCCTTTGCCCCCCTATAAATCCAGTCCTGGTTGCAACAACTTATGTAGCTGCTCCACATCAAAACAATGTGACCACTGAGCAGAATGTTCTACAGAATTGTCCTTATATCAGAGGAAATCTAGAAAATCTTGTATATAAAAGTATTTTCAAAGTAAGTATTTCAGAAATATTCAGAGAATAAACTTTTAGATATTGCTTTTATTAAATATGTTAATACCAACTTAACTCTAACATTACAGGTTTATTTTAGTGTTAGTAGAGATAGTAATTTTAAACTCATCCTGATAAACCAAGGAACACCTACAAGAAGTACATAATATATACTTCCAGGGATAGTCCGTAGTAACAGCTACAACCGCAGTTTGAATTACTGAAAGATGTTCTAGCTATTCAAAACAAGAATTTATAACCACTAAAAGGCAATATTAAACATTAGATGTGAAAATGTTTATAAATTAATTTTTTTTTAAGGAACTCATCATCATCATCATCATCCTTTAACATCCGTTTTCCATGCTGACATGTGTTGATATTTTTTTAAAGAACTAATTCGGATATTTCAGTAAACTAAGGTTGATTAATATGACTTAGATATTAGTGTACAAGGCTGGATGGTCTATGTAAGTCACTTTGTATCTCTCTGTTCTGAAATTGACTGTTTTCATCATAGCTGTCACTAGATGAAATCCCATAGCAAAAATTATCCTGGTCCCTAACCAAGCATGTGGTAGTAGTATCAGTTATCATAACAAGTAACCTTAATTAAAAGAGATTTACTGTTTGATTTCCAGATTCTATATTTTAGATTTAGTAGTTAAGGTATTTCCATATATCATCAGTTAACATCCCTTTTGCCATGCTGGCATGGGTTGAATGGTTTGACAAAAACAGACGAGCCAGAGGGCTCTGCCAGGTTCTATGTCTGCTTTGGCATGGTTTCTACAGCTGGATGCCTTTCCTAAAACCAACCATTTAACAGAGTGTACTGGGTGCTTTCTACGTGACACCAGCACTGTTGAGGTCGCTAAGTCCCTGCAAGATAAGACCTCTCAACTGAGTAGAGTATAGACTGGAGAAATAAACTATGATAGGAGAGGAGCACACACACACACACACGTATAACAAAGTCACTATACATACATAAGAAAGACATAAAAAGTTGTATTATATTCTTCTTCAATGTACTAATCAATAAATGAATAAAAGAACTATGCTATGTAAAATATACAGCAAAGGTAATTTCTGAGCAAGATGTAGATAATGGGAAACCTGTGCCACTGAAACTCACACAGCCCTTCATATTGTTGTAAAGCACATGTAACGTCATGATTTTATAAACAACTAAAAATTTAATTTTAATATTATAAAGCCTCACTATGGGTTAAATAAGAATGTAAATACATTCTTTCTATACTACTGATGTGTACAAAAAGAGGCAGGGATGTTCTTGACAGACCATATCATAATTTATTGACCACTCCTCAAAGAAAACATACCAGGCTTCCTTTCTAATAAATAGCATTGATCAGCTGCTAACAGAGCAGTCATGAATTGGACTAGCAGTGTGGTGGTTGGCCTAATTTACATATTTGTGCTTTTGACTGTTCATCATTAATTAACACATAAATTTATGCATAACACAGTATAAATCAGAAGCACAATCTTCAGGTTTAACTTAATTTGAATAATTTTCTCTCTCATTTGCTCACTTTCAATTTAATTTTTACTTACTGTAATATAAAGTACAGTCTGTACTACATAATATGGTATATTCTAAACTACATACTAACATACAGAGTACAGAGTACAACAAATAAAAATATGTATAGTACTCCATACTACGTATGATATGCAAAGTACCACTTTCCTCACACAAAGATTGATATTAGAACCATCAGCAATTAATTTCAAAATTTAAAATAAAATGAAAAATTACTAAAGGTATTGTAAATTTGACATAAATTAGTTTGTTGTAAATCATGATAAATGAAAATTTTTCTCAATGAATATATTATTAAGACAACATATAGAGTGAAACAAATCTTTCAATACAATAGTTGTGATAATGTTCAAGTGTTAGGCATGAACCTAACTACCACAGCTGCCTGTGCCACCTAAGTGAAGCACTTAATGCTGTCTGCTCTAGTCTGTCTGGATGAGAAAATAGTTTATGGCTGAGGTTAACAGAAGGAAGAGATTTCAATAGAAAATAAAAATGTAAAACATCAAATCAGTAAATTTAGTAATCCCTTCTCTGGTGATAAGTTATAAAGTTTAACTTGAAACCAATAACACAGAACTGCTATGAACACTTGACCTTGATGAAACAAGGCATTGTTTGTTGCTCTTAGGAGCTTACTGTATCTGAAACAGGGTTTGAAAATGAAGAAAAACAATAGCCAAATGATTTTAATAGATGCAAGACAAAAGATATGGTGCGTATATTAATAAATATTTAAAGTGGATTATTATTATAAACATCTGAGATAGACATGTATAAATGCAATTATAGAATTCTATAGACAAAGGATTTTGTTAATAACTAATAAGGGTTTCTGATTTTCACACACCTACATAACTGCAAGGAAGAAATACAATCAAATGAATTAAGCCCATGTATATTGCATGTACTTGTTTTATCGATTCTGGAAGAACGAACAGCTAAATCAACTCTAGTAAGATATGATTTCAAAACATAGATGTAATTAATTATACTACTATTCCACTGACCATTTCATAACCAATTGAATTCATTTTTTTTTTATTATGGCAGTTTAGACCTATTTGCTGTAATAAAAATTTCAATCTTGCATTCTTGAAGATTAATGAGTACATATTTTTCAACTAGTACAAGAAAATTTAATCAGCTAATAAGACACCTACATTCCATTCACAATACCTTTGGCAGAAAATAACATTTTATAAATATTAACTGCAGTTACCAAACAAGAAAACTTTTTTAAGTAACATGAAATACAATGATTTTGAGAATTAGAGGTACTCAAGAAAAAAAAAAAACATTACATGATGTGCAGAAGTTCAGAAATACAGTAAAAAGTAGTTTTAAGAGAATTAAGACAGTCTTTTTAAGAAACTAACACAAGCAAATCCAAACAACCTCGCTTTGATGATGCAACATGAAGATAACAATATATAAAAAAGCACAATTAATAAAACACACTGAAATACAATAATACTATTAAAAAGAAATGTTAAAAACAAATAAATACTTTATACCAAAGTATTTTTTTTTTTTCTTGAGTTTCTCTTCCTTCAGCTTCAGTTTTCTCCAGGGGCTTTCAAACCTAGTTTAAATACTTACCAAAGTACCTTCCAGTTCATAAATCACAAGATTGAAGCAATATTTATTTAACCATACCTCATAAAAGAATATTTATATTATAAAATGAATCTGATTTCACCATTATTACTGCCATCTGTTGTAAAACCTTCTCAAGATTTTTCTTCTGTTTCCATTTCATTAGCCATTCTTCTTCTTTATCCATTCTTCTTCTTTTTCCATTTCTTTAACCATTCTTCTTCTTTTTCCATTTCTTTAACCATTCTTCTTCTTTCTCCATTTCTTTAACCATTCTTCTTCTTTCTCCATTTTTTAAACCATTCTTCATCTTTTTCCATTTCTTTAACCATTCTTCATCTTTTTCCATTTCTTTAACCATTCTTCTTCTTTTTCCATTTCTTTAGCCATGAATTCATTAACGGTATACTTGTAATCTCTTGGGAAGCTGATACTAAAATACAGCAATGAACCAGTCTTCTTCAGTTCAGAATCTGCAGCATTCCAGTAGTTCTCATCCTTATAGTCTCAGCTACAGTGGATTATTCTCTTATTCTTTTACTAGTTTCAGCCATTGGACTGCAGCCATATTGGGGTACCACTTTCAGATATACAATGTATATTGGGAGTTGACCAACATTAACCACCTTGGCAGCAGTAAATGTAAAATATGGTTACTCTACTTCGTTGTTTCTACCTGCTATTTTCACACGCACCTGTAGCAATGAAACCGTCAAAACATGTTTTCACTTGTGTAGTTATTCAACATTGGATTATTTTAAATTGAAAATCATGGGAAACTTAACATTTCTATAAAATTAATAACATAATACAAGAGTTATTACTTAATATGAACAATAACTAACAATGTGATAATCTATAACTAATATATTTTCATTACAAATTCTACTAGAAGCCCATTATTTTCTAAGCTATATTTGCTCCTATCAAAACACAAATGAGACCTCTGAGAATTGTATCTGTCTGAAGCAGATCTATGCAACTTGTAATTATGCAGGCTAAATGAAACTAATTACAATGAATAAATAAACCCTTTTGAAGTAATTGTATACATAAGGGATTACATCAAAAACAATACAAATATATGAATATTATGATAAATAATATCAAATAAAGCAATGCTGATTTCATGGCAGTGTTATTAGAACATTAGATAGAATCCCTTGAAATATCTGCCCTAACTCTGAGTTCAAATACAGCTGAGATCACAGTTGCCTTCTGTAATTTTAAAGTTAATAAAGTACTGGTCCATAACAATGGATTGGCAGGATTGTTAGAGCACTGGACAATGTGTTGCAATATTTGTTCTGGCTCTTTAAATAGTTCTGAGTTTAAATTCTACCTGATGGCCATACCATCAGTCTCATGCACTTGAAGTTGTCAAGGTGGACTGCAAATAGATGGCAGTCTGCAATTAGACAGGCCTCCCCATAATCTCAACACATTTGTACCATGGATACAGGAGCTTTGGACGTGAAGCACTGTGGGGATTGAAACTGAACCTGTAAATGGTTCCAGAAACCATGGAAACATTGTCAATGTGGATATGGCAAAGGTAAAATATTAATTGGTAAAAATAACATTTGAATAACACATTGTTAAAGGAAAGTAGTTGTTTAGCCCTAATCAGGTAGGTCTATAATCAAAAAGATGTTCCAGCTATGATTATCTTATATATACGTCTAACCCATGCCTGCATGGAAAAAGAGACGTTAAAGGATGATGATGATATATATATAGATAAATATACCTATATATCATGGACTACATTACCCAATGTGTCCTTCCTTTTTATTAAAAATGTAGGATGTAATTTGAAGGAAACTTGACTGTTATTTCTAGCATATCAAACAACCATTTAGAGGGTTCTCAATAACTGATCGAGTAGCTGAATGATTATTGCTTGCAATTTCATTGTCTCCAGTGAAGATATAAAGTCATAATGAGCAAACACAAATCTAAATATGTACAATGGGGAGGTTCTGTTCACAACTTTTGATATTGTATAGTTCTTGTTACAAATTCTTCATTGGGAAGCAACCCTCAAGAATGCCTATTAGTAACATACTGCAATGATGGAAGTAGCATTCAAGACAGCCATCAGCACACTTCTACAATAATCACCCTCCCCACCCAACAGTGGGATTTCATCAGGAGTGTCACAGACATTGGTATTGTCTTAATATGCTATTGGAATTATGAATGTTGTTATAACTAACATTAGAATACAGTTCAGATTATAAAACAATTTATAAATAGCATTACTCTGTTAGCTAAATTCTAGTTCCAGTTTTATGTGAAGAGAGTATATATCATCAGATATATTTCTATTACATACTGAAAATGACTAGAGACATTTCCTTTTTAACATATTTTATTTACATGTACTTGGCATCATATCATCTAAATCATCTTTAACAAGTTAATAATAACAAATTTAAATCTCTATTGCAACAAATATAGTTTAAAGAGATACGTTATGTATGATAACAGAATGAAGCAGAAAGTTGGTGTGAAAGATAAACATATAAGTCAATGCAAGAACTTTGTTAATATTCTTTGAAATATGAATAGCCAATAACAATATACAATTTTATATTTATATAAAAAAACACATAAAAATATAAAATTTGAGGGAAAGAGAAACAGACTATAAAATGAACTGATATTTTAATCAGTATAGGCCAAATACAACTTTCTGAATGAAACATTTAATGGAAAGAAAAAAATAGGTGTAACTCAAAGAAGCACAATTTTTCAGTTTTGTTCCACAGGAACAAATAACAATAGCAGTAATTATTTACAATGAGAAATATGTTAAGTGACTGTGATGTGTGTGTGGCTTATATATATATATATATAACATTTACATGAAACCGCAGTTTCAAATACTTTGTTTAGGAAAGAAAATTAAAAGGGGGCAGGAGTATTTAAACAGGAAAAAAAAAAAAAAGTCTTCCTACAATCTAAATGGTTTGAAAAACAAATTATTCAAATAATTTAAATGTTT
>JAOPUL010006720.1:20380873-20394891 GCA_027564515.1 Octopus rubescens | reverse complement strand
GCAGCTCCCCAGCTTGCCAGTTTCCAGTTAAACCGTCTAACCCATGCCTGCATGGAAAAACAGACGTTAAATGATGAACATATATATATATATATTCATCATCATCATCTTCATCACTGTTTTAAAGTTCACTTTTCCATGTTTGCATGGGTTAGACGGAATTCATTGAGGCAGATTTTCTACTGCAGGATGCCCTTCCTGTCACCAACCCTCAACTGTTTCCAAGTAAGGTAATATTTCTCATTTGTATGACTGTGAAGCTCATTTACAAATATCATGTGATGTCAAGACAAGGAAACAACAACACTTGCACAGGTACACACACATACATATATGAAGGACTACGTTCAGTTTCTGTCTATCAAACCCTTTTTAGAGGGTTTGATCAGCCCAAGACACTTCTTGCCCTAGGTGCCATGCAGTGGAACTGAACCGTAAACCATGTAGTTGAGAAGCAAGCTTCTTAACTCTATGTCCACACCTGCACCTATACATATATACATATTCACATACACGGACATACACCATACACACACACACATACCTACAGCACACACACACACACACACACACACACAATTGGTTATAGTGAAGGTATATAACACAGTTTAATGGTGATTATATCAACAAACAATTACCATGATTTCGAGTTTTGTGCAAAGCAGGATCTTACACTCTTCACATGGGTTAAATTATGGATTAAATCAAACAACACCAAAGATGGCTGCTGCGGAAGTCATACATATATCATCATCATCATCATCATCATCATCATCATCATTTAATGTCCATCTTCCATGCTGGCAGGGTTTAGATGGTTTCACAGAAGCTGGTAAACCAGATGACTGTTCTAAGCTCCACTGCCTGCTTTGGCATGGGTTTTATGGCTGGATGTCCTTCCTAAGGCCAACCATATAATATATATATATATATATATGCACATACATACAAACACAGAAATGTGTGTGTGTGTGTGTGTGTGTAAGAGAAACTGGCATGCAGATAGAAACTAGCTTCACAACAGAGGTGTATTTAGCAACTGGGTAATTCTTCTCGTCATATCTGATATAATCAGTTATGATAAAGTATTTATTTACAAGTTGCATCATGCCAGTTTGTAGAAATCAGATAAGTTACAATATACACAAAGCTTAAAATGATAACTGTTTGCATATACTGATGTGAAAGATAATTAGGAACATGATAGAAGAAACGGCAGGTAAAACAAATGTTAGAAAGAAAATCAAATAAAAAGAGAGAAAGAGAAAGATAATGTAAGATCTTAACAGATAAAAACTATATTTTTTAATTTGAGGTGTTTTTTACTTTCAGAATAAAAATTAACAAAAAGTATAATTCAATCAATAGATTTCAAGTTTTCTCTTAGATATTTAAAATATTCATGAAAATATTGAAGGGCTAAAATTTTACAGTTGTTCAACTAATTAGTTTAACACATGATCTAACATCATCATCATCATCATTAATGATCTAACAAATAAATATTGCTATTGTTATTGAATCATATTTTGTTGTTATCTAACTGCAACAAGTCACAACATTCTGTTCTCCATTCCTTGTCCTAGAAATGGTTATGAGCAAACAAGGTTACTCTTTGGTACCTAGGTTCCCTAAGTATCTCTTAATCATAAAAAAACTAATCCCTAACGGTGTAGTTTTCTTGCATTTTTTAGATGAGTCATTGTTTAGATTAGGTTTTATGACATCAACAACTTGATTGCAAACACTGGCCTGGAGTGTATCCAGGACCTTGAGACAGTGATGTTGGACTGAGAGGTGTGGCAAGTGGACTTTGTTGCTGCGGCCCAGGTTAGAACCTGGCCATAATAACTCTGTATTTTGGGTAACATCCTCAAAAGGTCTGATTGCTATCCTTGACAGCTAGCTGAACTCGAGCACATAAAAGTGGGTGTAATACTCAAATATAGAACAAGATATCTGAAGCAGATTTGAACTCAAGATCTATAAGCTGGAGTAATGTACCATATCCTCTTGATCATTTTACTTCCATCACATGTAAGAAGTCCTTAAGACAGTTTAACATTATCTACAATGTTATTCTGGTAACTTTTCAAGTCCCAGAAAGTCTTCACTCACCTAAGATTATATAGGTGCCATATCAAAGAAGGAAATATGTTATACTGGTAGCATTTGGTCTTCCATACCTCATTAATCCACATAAGACACTCCAGCTTTACTTAACAGTGTTACCGTTTCAGTCACTACAGAAGCTATCATCAATATGATGGTTGAGAACAACCAATCAGACAGGTTCTTCTTATGTGTACCTTTTACTAACTAGAGCAACTGTCAAATTTCTCAAATTGGTGCTTTCAATATATAATATCTTTTATGGTAGACTTAATCATGGTTTAACACTACAACCTGGCACTTGGCTGACTTTAGAGGTGTTTACTCTGTTGCAAACATTCTCACCAACTTGCCACCCAATAAATAATTTGGTATTTTAATGTACTGCATTTTTCCAACTGCAGCAACCCATGGGTTGTGGTTTCCTCCTCCCTTCCTAATACTAATCTTGGAAGTCCAGTAAAAAAGCAATAGTCTCTGCTCATCTGACTAAGTCATTATAAAGTATTTTTTAAAAACAAGTTGAAAATCATCCATTCAGAAGATTTTATTACAGTTCCATAAATCAACAAGCAACCCATCAATAGCCAGCAAGTTCAGCATTCTCTTCTTAAAGATTATAACTTTGTTTAGAATATAGTACAACATAAGTAATGAAATACCAATCCATGATTTTTTATTTACAACTTTAAATTTGAAAATGAGAAAATAAAATAATGATAATGAAAATGCATATTTAGATGATGTCTTAGTTGTTCTTCGATAGGTTTGGCTTAAATAGATTTATGGTACAAAAGAATCATTTAGCTAGTATTCCAACTCTAACCATTCTGGCTTTTATTCTTTCAGTATGCAATCTTAAATTTTCAACACAGTATTTCATCTTATAGAAAATTTGACTGCATTGAGCAGATTGAACAATTATATAAGCTCTCCCATTGGCTAAATTATATCCAAATCTTAAATACAGGTAACTTTTCCATCAGTTGGTAAACTTAAAATAAGTCAAAGTAGTATTTTGTAGTCCACACAAGATAGAGAATCACATTGATCAAACCTTCAATTACTTTGTCAGAAGCTTCAAATTTGCTGTGATTCCCAAGATGAAATTCTGTAATAATACAATTTCATACTGAGTGTAGACTAGAGGCAAAGATAGATATAGGAGAAGTCTACATCCATACCACTATATTTTTGCCAATATTGGGGGGAAAAAAACGACTGATATGGATTATATGAGTTCAGTTACATGAAGCTAACAAAATACTTATCTTCATTGTTCTCTGCGATTTAAAGTATTTACATGATACATAACACAAGCTGACCAATATATTACAAAAAATTATGGTGGCGAGCTGGCAGAATCGTTAGCATGCCGGGCAAAATGCTTAGTGGCATTTCATCTGTCTTTACATTCTAAGTTCAAATTCTGCTGGGGTCGACTTTGCTTTTCATTCTTTCAGGGTCAATAAAATAAGTATCAGTTGAGCACTGGGGGTGATGTAATCAACTTACCCCTCCCACGAAATTGCTGGCCTTGTGCCAAAAATTTGAAATCAATATATTACAGAAAGTTCAGTTAAATACTGTGTGATGTATATGGATATTGAAAGAAAATGACACAATATAAAATCAAATGCAGTAAAAAGGTGCAGATCTTTGCTCAATAGCAGAGAAAAGAATCTTATTGAAGAACACCTTCCACCCAGAAGCCTCCCTATTTTAAAAGTGAAGGTTTTTTCCTATTGCCTTCATGATCATAAGTATATATTAACTGGCTAATTGAGTGCATTCTAAGTATAAAGATTGGCTCTTTCCCCATCGATGCTTCCATCACCATAAATAAGGAGTTGATATTTTACCCACACACCCAGCGCATACACCTACATGCATAAAAATGACCACACATGTTTAAGGATAACCCTCTCTACCTTTTTCTTATTCTGATTTCAACCCATCCCCTATGCCTCTACACCTTCACCTATCCACTCTCCTCCCTACAATCAAATATCTCATATAACTGGGATGAACTTTTTGCCTGATGAATCCTGGAATGCAGTCACTGGCTAAAACGGAATCAATCCAAGAGAAATAACTCCGATGGACTTAAGAACCAGCTTTGGTCTTTTATGTTTTCGACTGTCTTTTATGGTTGTGTTCTTTCATCCATGAATTTTATTCTCGTTTTGTACAACTCTAAGACCCATAAAGTGGATGTGGTGTTTTCAGGTCCCCAGGAGTAAAGATCCCAAACCATACATTTCAACCAGGTCCAATGATTGCTGGATTTGCCTCTGTATTTTCAGAATGAAACCCTTTGGGAACAACATTAATTGACTGTCATGAGAGTAGAATATATATATATATATATATATATAGGTGCTGGCATGTATCTTGATCCACCATGGCAAAATCCTTGGAAAAGTCCACAAACACCATTTAGAGGGGTTGGTGTTGCTCCACTGCTTTCTCCTGTAGCTGTCTCAGTATGAAGATCATGTCCATGGTTGATCTCCCTGGCCTGAAGCCACATTGACTCTCTGATCTGACCTGATCTGAGATGTTTTTCAGCTGGTTGAGAATGATTTTTGCTAACCCCTTGCCAGCAAAGGCCAACAGGGAAATGCCCTGGTGGTTCCCACATTCTATTTGATCTCCCTTCTTTTTGTAAATAGTGACTATCAGAGTGTCTTTAAACTTCTGGGCAACACACTCATTAGAAAGACAAATGTTGTATAGCCTCAACAACTCATTGTGGATTTTTTGCCCACCTTTCTTGAGCAGATCTGAAGGAATACCATCTGGTGTTTTGCAATTTCCTGTGGCCTTAAAGGCTTTCCCCAGCTCCTGCATGGGGATCTCATGGCAGAGGTCATTTCATATCTGGTGCTGCTTTAGCCATTTGCAGATGTCTGGTTGCATGGATCTTGGCTGATTGAGAAGGCTATAGAAATGTTCCTTCCACCAAGCTCTAATCTCTTGGAGATCGGCATTCAATTTTACTGACTTGATTGGTGCCACTGTGTCATTTCTGGAGCCTTAGATTGCTTTCAGTCCTGTTAACAGCTTATGGTTGTCATGCTTGTCAGCCATGCTCTGCAAAGCTTCTGTCTGTCTGTGCCATCAATTGTTCTTCAGCGATCTCACTTCTCTCTGCACTTTGGATTGATTTCAGCAAAAGTGACCCAACTCCTCTCCAAGTTCTTCTGCAGATGTCACTGGTGCAGATGTTGCTTTTCATCTAGCAGCTTCTAGATCTCATCTCCATGCTCCCAGAACCAATCGGGTGTTTTACACTGAGAGGGCCCTAGGGTTTCCTTAGCTGCAGAAAAGACTGTCTTCTTGAATACTTGCCAATGCTCTTTGATGCCATCCAGTCCATCTGAGCTGACTGCCATACCCTTGATCATAGCTGTGACAGCAGCAGCCAGTCTCTGATAGTGTTCCACATTTCCTAGTTTGCTAATGTAAAGCTTCTCTGGCTTTGTGCTGGTTGGAGTTTTTCTCTGGGACAGAGTGCTCCCGAGTCTGATCTGACTCCTTATGAGGTAATGGTCAGTTGAGCATTCTGCTCTCCATGCATGGCCTTCGTACACAGGATCTCTTGCAGCCCAGTCTTCTAGGTAACAATGTAGTCCAGCAGATGATATTGGCAAGATAAAAGGTTAGGCTGATCAAAGCCTGTATTGGTGAGAGAGATCTCCTGCTGTGCACAGAAGTTCAGGCAGAAGGTCTCCTTTGGAATCCTTTTTGACCTTGTTAAACTTGCCAGTGATGCCTGCCTTCGTCTCACAGTCTGCTCTCACCCTGGCATTGAAGTTACTTATAAACAGCAACTTGTTTTGGTGGGGAACCTGCCTACAATCCTTGTCAGCTCTTGATAGGATGCCTCTTTCTTCTCCTCTGGGTAGGTCATTATTGGGGCATATGCATTGACAAGGATCAGGTATTGGTTATTCATGATTAAAGAAACAGTTATAATATTTTAGTGGTGAAGAATAAACTTCTTCAGCATGAAACCCTGCCCTGGACTTCAACCATCTGTGCGTGTGTGTGTATATATATATGTATCATCATCATCATCCTTTAATGTCCGTTTTCCATGCTGGCATATGTTTATATACACATATATATATGTGTTTATATATATACATATGTATACGTATATGTTTATATATATATATGTGTGTGTGTGTTTGTATATGTCTAACCCATGCCTGCATGGAAAAACAGACGTTAAAGGATGATGATGATGATGATGATGATGATGATATATATATATATATATATATATATATATATGCGAACTTTAAGTTAGTTAAAATATATTTGTGACATAGTTCAACTGCTAAAAGGCAAATTCACTGCAGTTACCACAGAGAAAAAAATCTCTCTTATGGTAAAAAAGGTGTAACAACAACCATATCTGTCCAGTGTTGCCCCCTGGTGTCCCAGACATTGATGTTTCTAGTTCTTTAGATGTTATCAATAGGAAATACCTAAAAGGGGAAACTCTGGACAAACCTTATTAAAGCCGTGGCTTTAACTAAAATAAAGTCAAGAACATTGACTGATTTGCGCCAGTAGACTGCCAAGGTTGTAAAAATTACTGTAATATCAGTAGTGTTTAGGCATAAACTAACTTTGGATAGATATGGTGTTTTTACACCTTTTTTACCATCGGAATATATATATCTCCTATATATATATGTGTGTGTGTGTGTGTGTGTGTGTGTGTACACACACATACATTAGGAAGAGCATCCTGGCATTAGGAAATGCATCCAGCTGTAGATATCATGCCAAGGCTGATATTGGAGCTCGGGGCAGCCCTGCAGCTTACTGGATCCTGTCAAACTGGCCAACCTATGCCAGCATGGAAGACAAACATTAAATGATGATGATGATGATGATGATGATGATGATGAAATCAGTGTTTCCTGTGAAATATGTTTTAGTTATAAATTAAGCCTGTCTACTCTGATTGAAGATTCTGTTATGAATGGATTAGTAAATTCTAAAATGTAGTGAAAATTGATTTTTGCTTAGTAAAATAAAACAAACATTTGATGAATTATAAAATAAAATTATTGGCTTATGGGCATTATTGATTGTTTTTCAGTCCCAATTTCCCCACCACCACACATTCTATTTTTGTTTAATTATTAGAGCAGTGAGCTGGCAGAATTGTTAGCACACCGAACAAAATGCTTAGTGGCATTTCGGCCGTCCTTATGCTCTGAGTTCAAATTCCGCCGAGGCCAACTTCGCCTTTCATCCTTTTGGGGGTTGATAAAATAAGTACCAGTGTAACACTGGGGTTGATGTAATCGACTTCTACCCTCCACTGAAATTGCTGGCCTTGTGTCAAAATTTGAAATCATCATTATTGTTATTCCAGGCCACGTAAAACACCTGTGTCAAGAGTCCTGCCATGTTAAAAGCACACATGCCATGAGTCCTGTGTCGATGTCACATAAAAAGCACTTGCACCAAGAGTCCTGTGCTGGTGGCACATTAAAGCACACAGCACACACTGTAAGGTGGTTGGCATTAGGAAGCACATTCAGCTGTAGAAACCAAGCCCAATCAGACTGGAACCTGGTACAGCCTCCAGCTTGCCAGTTCCAGTCAAACCATCCAACCCATGCCAGCATGGAAAACAGACGTTAAAGGATGATGATGATGATGATGATGATCACTGCTGATTTTAATGAATCTATTGTTTCATTATTTTAGCAAAAATTTACCTTTTTTTAAATTTCAAATATGCAAAACTTTTTACTCATCATTTGTCTTTTTGAAGTGAAAACTAGTTTATAAAAATGAATTGATATGTGTCATATATATTTCCATTAATTACAGTGGTCAAACAACATTTTTCCAAGTCATTTAACTGGCTTTCATTGATGATCCAGCAATTTGTTATGGGCTTATGGGGTTCGCATGTTTCATTTTAAACATACATATGCATACATATACATACAGACACAAACACACATACACATCAATAACTCTATCTGGACCAATGTCTCTTCATTTTTCCTCCTCTTCCATACTCCCTTCCCCAATGCCCTAATTCTTACTCTTTCAATACCCCACTCTCTTAATAGTGACAACTCTTGTTACTTTCTCCACTTTGACCCTCTTACAGCTATAGATCTGTTCCACTTATCATACTTCACTTCTTTCATCACCTTTCCTAAAATAATCACTCTTTCTCTCTCACTCTCTTATTCTCCTTCAATTATAATGGCCCCTTTAGAACCTTTTGTTTTGCCACTTGCAATGCAACATCACTAGTGCTGGTACCCCCCCACCCCAAGTACACTTTGTAAAGTGACTAACATTAGGAAGGGCATCCAACCATAGAAACCATGCCAAAACAGACATTGGAGTATGACAGTTTTGACTCTGTCAAACCATGCAAGTATGGAGATATAGAGAGAGGAACAGAGAGTGGGTCACCTGCCATCGTGTAGCTCTTAACCTAGTAGGACTGAGATCATTTGTGTTGCAGACTCTTCATATTTAGATGGCAGCTCTGACTCTTGTCACCATCAGCTGATATTGAAAAGAGAGCCTGAAGGTATGACTGCATCCATCCTCTGTTCTCCTGTCTGTGTTCTTAGAATGGTCTTTTTTTATAAGCACCATTGCAAATCTGATTGGACAGAACTGTGGTGACATAATCAATGAAAAATCTGGCAGCTGTTTACATAAAATCTCCTGATCAGGAACAACAAACCCCAGGTTCAAATCAAAGTGTTGACCTGCTACAGATCTTATGTGTTTGTATGTAGAGTATAATTTGTCGACATCTGTATTTGTGTGTGTGTGTGTGTTTGTACGTAAAGTATAAACTGTTGAGAGATGTATGTAGTTCTATATTTGTATGCATGTGTTTGTGTGTATGTGTTTGTGTGTGGAGTGTAATCTATTGAAGTTCTACATTGTCTTTTCCTTTCACTTTCTCATGCATGCACCTCATCCCACCTCTAACTTTTCTCACTAAAAGACATGATGCACGATAATGCATACACCCTCTCACTTTCTCATTCAAAGTATTTTTACTCTTGTCTCTTTCTCCTTTTGTCTGCTACTTGCAGCACATGAGAAGTCCTTTTCAATTTGTTTTGGGACAACACACACACAGAGCCAGTTGCAAATTTAAATAGAAATAATTTGTTATGGCTAAATAATGAAAAACAAATGTGCCATCATTATTCTGCTCCATATCATATGTAAAACTTTCTTACTAAATGGGTTGACTGAAGTCTATAGCATTCAGGTTTAAAAGTACATCAAGCTAATTTTACAGTTGATCATATTTCTCTGTGCTTTGTTCTAACACCCTTAGTCCTAACCCTTGAGGTGAATGTTCCAATTCAAAGCTCCATTATACATAATTTGTCTATATCAGCTAATAATGACATTCTTCAGATATTTCCTCATCAAGTTGTCTACATAGTCATACTATAGCTGCTTTGTCTTAAGGATTCTTACAGTACATCATAATTTTCTTTCTATTGCACAACCTAAGAAAGAAATGAAGTGAACTTACTCGGCTGGATGTGTAATATCAGTGTACATAAACCAATGAAGTACAAATATGTTGAGAGAAAAACTGGATATAAGAGGAATCAGATGCAGTATGCTGCAAAAGACAAAACTATATGGAGGAGGACAGTTGTATAAAGAAGTGCAGGGCACTCGAAGAAGTTGGGACTTGTGTAAAAGGAAGACCCAGGATGATATAGAATGAAGTGGTGAAGACTGATCTCAAGATGCTGAGCTACGCAAAGGAGATGATAAAAGATTGTAGCAAATGGCAACATGTAGTACCTGAGAAGACTTGCCTACATGTGCAAGCATAGTATACCAAATATTAAAATGATGGCCGTGATCAAAGCTAGGATACCCAGATATTTCCTCCTGTGAAGTCCCCACATGCTGTCCTTTCATACCTACAATTAGTCCTATTACTCAACGTACACCTGTTGAGCTTCTATCTACTCTTTGATACACTTTCATCTCTTTATCACTAATCTCTTTGTCACCTATCCTTTCTCCTTTCCATCAAACCCTCACTCTCTTTCTCTCATGCTCTTTGATACCCTCTCATATTTCTGTCACCCTCCCTCTCTCCTATCTTCTGTTCCATTACTTTGTCTCACCCCACTTATACTCTTGCTCCTCACTCTTTGATATTCACTCTCTTGGTCATGTTACATGAATGAATGGTGACGCCATAAAGTAGCAACGACTCTTTAGTCCAGTGGATCACAAAATGACCTCAATAGTGCTAGTGCCACAATAAAATGCATTCAGTATACTCTGTAAAGTGGTTAAGGACCAGAAACACAAGAGGTTGAGAAACACCTGCAATCTGTTTGAAGACATGTCTGCTTCTCAAGTGTAGGTGCCATAACAAAATGCACTCTGTGGCTATTGGGCTTCGAATCCAACCATAGAATTAGAAACCATGCCAAAAATTAGCAAAATGTACAAAAATGTGGTCCTTTAGTTTGTCTAGGCAGGCAGTAACTCTAGAAAGTAGAGGTAAAATATTTATTATTATTATTATATTATTTGGCGGCGAGCTAGCAGAATCGTTAGCACGCCGGGAGAAATACTTAGCGGCAATTCTTCTGACTTTACGTTTTGATTCAAATATGCCATGGTCGACTTTGCCTTTCATCTTTTCGTGGTCGATAAAATAAGTACCAGTTGAGCACTGGGGTTGACTGAATTGACTATCCCCATCCTCGAAAATTTCAGGATTTTGTGCCCAGTGTAGAAAGGATTATTATTATTAATGTGGCAGCGTGTGTGTGTGTAATTTTGAAGAACACTATACACAAGTTGCCTGGCCTCAACACAATATCATTCTTATAGGAATCAAGGCATTTTTTTTTAAAAGCTGGGAAGTCTTGATATATTACTTGTACTTATTTTATGTACATTGAAGAAATAAAATGAAAATTTATTCTGAAAAAAAGATTTCAGTATCTATATAGCTTTATAGCTTGTTCTCATATTTATCTAAACTATATGGTAGTCATTTTAATTTTCATGCACTAATTCATATGAAACTTTTTACTGATTTTGATGGATTTGTTTTCATTATTCTTTATAGCTTCACTCTCACCTTATGAGGTAGTTATTGATGTTGTTGTTGCTATGGTTTAGCTTCTGTTAAGCATATTTCTGATTGATCTTCAGAAACTTCTCACTCAGCATACTGCCATAGATTGTCTGTTTGGTTTTGTGGGGTACACTGCGACACTAGGGGAACTTACAACTCATTTAGTTCTCAATCTAGTCCTGAACAATGAGTAATGGCCACAGCTGACATTCAATGATTTCCTTTCAGTAGATGTAAGCCAAAAGTTAGTAGATTTGGGATTTAGAAGTGATGTTGGATCTATGATGACATGTTTTTGGTTTCAGTATTAGAGGAAAGAAAAGGACAGTAGGACTTTTTGAAATAATGTTTCCATGTTGATGTTTTCTAACCCCAGGGCAGCCATGATCAAAAGAGTTTACTGCTATTTGTTGTCTTTTAGCTCCAGGTTAGTTCTGATTGTTAATACCTATAACCATCCAGTCTTTTATTATGACAGTGTGATACATTAGCTAATGTCCCATTTAAAAAAACAAAACAGTAAGGTGTGGTTTGAAGGTGATTTGGCCCGGAATGGTGTTGCAGCATTTCAAACTTAACACAAATGGCCCTTGTTTTAAGGTTACTAGGATATCTCTGGAGGACAACTTGGTTGTTTTTATACAGGAGCTCCCTCATTGGCTGACTGTTACACTAATTACATAGCTCTCTCACTGATTTATGGAAATAGAAATTATATATGTGTGTGTGTATGTACACACACAAACACACACACATATATATATATCTATACACACACACATATGTATATATATATATATATACACACACACACTTTTTTTTACTTATTTATAGAAGGGAAGGCAACATCCAAGACCATTTTTAATGTCTCTGAGACTGTAAGGAAGAAGCAAGACTTGATCTGCATACTTGCAACAGAGTGAACTCTGCTACAAGTACCCAATTGCCAGGTAGAGGTGTTAAATTGAGCAACAAATTACATCTACCACCTAACAACGAGAAACAATACCTCCCATAGGCTTCCACAGTTTCCAATCTAACAAATTTCACTCCCCCATCAACAAACACCAACATTCCTAATCTATCAAAAAGGAAAAATTGAAAAATAAATATTCAGAGATTTCCAGACCTTTCTAATGGCTTCTAATTCTGATTGAAGGGCGTACATTTGGCAAGAGAGCATGGTACTTGACTGGTATCTGACTGGTACTCATTAATCATGGAAAAATTAAAAGTTAAAGTCAACCACAGTGGGACTTGAACTCAAAATATTATGGTTTGAATATGAATATGGTAATGAATTTATTCCCAGTGCTCTATTGATTCTGCCAATCACTGCCCCACCTCCAAAAATACCCATACATAATCACAGTTGCAGCAGAAAACTTCATGTCAAAAAAGTGTTAAACTTTTAACTATCAAGAATAGCCTGATAAGGAACTCAAGGTACTTTTAGTTAAATAGATCCATGGAAAGAACTGCCATATTATAATTGGAAAACAATAGCATTGTTTGGTTACAAGAGACCAATGTATTTCTGATGGCAAGAGTGATAAAGGACTTTGTAATTCAGTGTAGAATACATATCACAAATGATTTCATTCAAAAAAGCAACAGTTGTTCAGTTTTCTTCCTGATGTTTATAGCAAATGAAAGCTATGCCAACCCAAAACTAGAAACCATTACATAGTACCAAAGATCCTACTTTCTTTATCTAAGGACCCATACTGTAATATCTTAGGATTAAAGAGCCCACCTTGCCAAAAAAAAAACAACAACAAAAACCCTGAGATATCTACAAGGCACAGCTATGGATGTGTTCAAAAGAACACTTAGGCAAGCTTTTATCTGAGATACTAGATGAACCCACATTACAGCAAGAAACATATGAAGGCAGTGTTGTCCAGCCCCCTCATTCACTAAAAACAAACATGGAGAGAGGACCATGGAAATGAAATTAACTAATAATCACACTAATAGCAGTGCCCCACCATGGCCATAGCCTCTGGTTGAAACAAGTAGCCAAAAAAGACTCATAGATCTATGAGGTGTAGCTGTGGATATATTCAAACAACACTTAGACAACATTTTTATCTGAGATAATGAACGAACCTACAGCATGGCAAGAAATGCAAATGAGGGCTGCATCGGCCTACTTCTTCATTCACAAAGCCAATTATGGAGAGAGGGTTGTAGAAATGAAATGAAATAAACTAACAATCACACCAATGCTGGTACCCCATTAACACAAGGAATACTGGTGGAACATTCCCATCAAAACATCCATCAAGTGTAAACATAACAGGCCAAATATTGTTGTTTGGGACAGACAAGAAAAAGTATGTACTGTCATAGAGGTTGGCTGTCCTGCTGATGTGAATATCTCTTCCAAAATCAATAAGAAAGAGGATAACTATGGACATCTACTTTGAAACCACCAGCTTCTGGATAAGCTAGGGCTTTCAGAAAAAGAAATCAACCAACTAACTCGCACATTACAAATACAATAACTGTAAGTGGAACAGTAAAAATATGCAAGACTTTTCTCAAGTTTAAAATGTTACATTGTTTTTTAAAATGTTACATTCTAACAGTGGAGTTTTGTATCCTTTCAGAAACCAGCTCCTTCCTCAGAGGAAGAATTTAAATAATTAAAAACAGAAGAGAATAAACATACGTATATGCATGCATGCATACATACATACATACATACATACATACATACATACATACATACATACATACATACATACATACA
>JAOPUL010006720.1:20357266-20367872 GCA_027564515.1 Octopus rubescens | reverse complement strand
GTGCCACGCAGTGGGACTGAACCTGGAACCATGGGGTTGGGAAGCAAGCTTCTTACCACACAGCCACGCCTGCGCCTATATATATATATATATATATACGTTGTCAGGGTGCTCTCGAGCACTACTGGTAACATGTAACCCAGTACAACCTGTTGCATGGTCGGGTCATAGGCGACTAAACCGGTAACCCCACCAAGTTTACTTGTTAAGGAGGGTGATTTATTGGACACCCTGTGGGACAAAAATCAAAACCAGTCAAAGGGTAGAGGAAATCAAGAGAATGAACAACCACTCAATATGTATATGTATATATGTATACATGTATTCTGGACAGGTATGAGCCAGGACATAGAAATACTTAGGTTGGTGTCCAAGGGCAAAGTAAGCCCACTGAGAATGAGGGACCTCTGATCTTTGTCAAGGTAAACACATATATAAAACCCACTGCTCTACTGAACTGGATAGTTAGCACTTTGCTTGTCTCTGGGTTTCTTGGTATTGTTAGTGAGTCATTGTGGTGTTGTGCAAGCTGCACTCGACTTCCCAGTGATGGTCATGCTTGTCTAACGAGTAGACAACCACCATATATCTATCTATCTATCTATGTATCATCATCCTTTAACGTCCGTTTTCCATGCTGGCATGTGTCGGACGGTTTGACTGAAGGTAGCAAGCTGGAGCGTAGTACCAGGTTCCAGTCTGATTTGGCTTGGTTTCTATGGGTGGATGCCCTTCCTAATGCCAATCACTTTACAGTGTGTGCTGGGTCCTTTAACGTGCCATCGGCACAGGACTCTCAGCGCTAGTGCTTTTACGTGGCACCGGCACAGGACTCTCGATGCCGCTGCTTTTTGCACAGGACTCTCAATGTAGGTGCTCAGCAGGCACAAGACTCTCAACATGTGTGCTCAAAAGAGGCACAGGACTCAACACGGCTGCTTAACATAGGCACAGGACTTTCGACGCGAATGCTCAACAGAGGCACAGGACTTTTGATATGGGTGCTCAACAGGCAGTCTATAATCCATCTCTGCTGCCAAAACTATACCTTTCTGTCAACCTTCACTCTTAAGGTGGTGCCTTAACACATGGAGATTCTAGTCTCCCTGACACTCATCTGGATATCAGCAACAAATCTAGTTACTCTGACTCAAAATCCAACCCCCACCTCAACCCTCAAAATACATCTGCTTCTTCTAATACTCTCCAAATTTCTTGAACCATTAACAACTCAACTATGTCTCCTCGTGTATTGAAAACATCTATCTCATTTCACTCCTTTACCAAGTCGTCCTCAGTAACATAATGCTAACAAGTCCTCTTGCCACCAGTGCAGAAACTGACCATTTGTAGTTCTCAAATTTCTACTTGTTTTGTCTCCTATACGTATTCTTGACCAATCTGCAGCTATTCCAAATATCCTTCACCTCTTTCTCACCTCCAACCCATTCTCCAGAGCATAACTATCTCTGCACTTATGAGATTATACAACCACTGTCTTATTACTACTACCCAACACATGTTAATGCATTACACCCCTGGACCTTAGGGTACAGGGGTGTAATATATAATTCAGCTGACTGGTTGGCACTCCACTAGATCTATGCTAAGAACCCCTGGCATCATATATGTTTCATTCCTGACCCATCAGAAATAGTTATGAGGATGACTGAAATTATCCTTTTAGACATATAGTTCCATATCCCACATACAACAAACGCTTTCTGTACCATGTCCTCTGGATGGTTCACTCTTAGCTGCATTACAACTTGACAGCATTTACCCACCACTGCAACTCTTGTAAGACCACTAGCTGAACTGTAATGGATGCTTCCATGCATTATACAGCCCTCATGTACCTGAGTCAACCAAACTGCAACTGATCTGTTTGGTTCCTTGTCAAAAGTTTCCCCACTAACTGAGGAACCTTCCTTTCCTCAACTTCTTAACCATGATGGTTCTGACAGTAGTACTTCCACAGAGACAGACTCCACCTTCACTGCCCACTTTACATCCAACTCCATACTGCAAAACTAAGTAAACCTTCACCAAATCTATCACAACCTACTCACCTGACTCATCATCGTCCATACATACCAAGTGCAAAAGTACCTCTGGTCTCCTCAAACTATCAAGTCAAATGGCCTCTACAACGACACTTCTATTACCATCAAACAATGTTCCCCAAGACTAGTTCCTATACTCACCAAACTCTTTAAACCCCACCTATCTCTCTCTCTCTCACTCTGTTAACCATCATCCTATCAACTAATTTACAGTATCTGAAAGGGAATGGAAACAACTAATGACATTCTCCAAGACTGAATCTCTCTCTCTCTTATTAATGAACACCAATATGGCCTTCATAAAGCTAAATTTACTGGGGATCTAGTCTTCTATGCCAATAAGTAAACAATGTAGGAAGTTTCACCATAAACATTTTTGCCATAGGAAAATTTGTTGTAAGAAATTTTGTTTTAAATGACCTCATCCCATTTTTTTAATGTTTGATGTTGAATAAAGACTTGCTTATTTAATGCTTTTATAAAATCTTTTATTATTATTTTTTTTTATATTTTAAAAGATACACTTTATCCTCGTCCATACAGCAAATTTTCCAGACATTAATGTAAATGGCTCTAGAGTCAACTAAATATAGTAACCATGTAATCTGACATTTTTGATGTTATGATAAGCTTCATATATCACAAGATAGGCATACCATAATTTCTAAGGCTCAAACTAGGATAAGCTTCAAATAATAGATACCACAGATATATGGGCTTGAATGAAGAACTTTTATAATCTAATTTTCTTTATGTGCTATGTGCGCTTTTTCTCTCCTACAATGATTCTAAACTTCGAATAGTGAGTTAGAAGGTAGGAAAACCATAAATTTTTATTACTTGTTTATTAAGTCCTGTGCAAAAACATATCTACTTGTGACTTGAGAGTGTTATTACAATGTAGCTACATTATACACACATGCTGGGCCTCTGGTAAAGACATAGAGTGTTGGATTTAGACTAAACTGAGAAATGAATATGTTTGTGCATAGCAGGCGTTAGGACCCTCCTTGCCCATTTTAACATTTTTACTTTTTTCTTTTTTGATTTAAGTCTGAGCCATTTCAGTAAATGGAACAAATTTGCCAACCAGACAGGACACCAGGGCAGACCCTTCAAACTGGGATGGTAAGCCACTGAGATACACCATGCAGAAACCACTATACAGTTTCAAGTCCAGACTCAAGTCATTCAGTTCAATTTTAATGGTTTGGTCCGGAGGAAGAGGTGCTGTACATATTATCTGTAGTACCCTTCTGAGATGGATGAGATTAATGTGGTTGATGCTCTTGAATAGTTATGGTACTAATTGTCCTTTTCACAACGTCGAAGTGCTTTCCTTAAATATTTCATATACATAATAATTTCTGACATATATAATTCGGCAAACGAAAACAAAATTTATGGAAAATGAAAGTCACAAATGTCACAATTTTGGCTTGGGAAAAAAAGTCGCATTTCATTTAAATTACTACAAACAATATCTTTTACCTTTTACTTGATTTAATCACTGGACTGCAGCCATGCTGGGGCACCTCCTTGAGGGGTATAGTAGAAGAAATGGACCCCAGTAATTATTTTATAGGTCTCTTTGCCGAACCGCTTACGGGGATGTAAACAAACCAACACTGGTTGTCAAGCGGTAGTGGAGGACAAACACAAGCAAAAGACACACACACACACACATAGATATATTCACATATCCACTCACAGGGAAAACACCTACCCAAGGCACCACGCAGTGGGACTGAACCTAAGACCACATGGTTGGAAAGAAAGATTCTTAACCATGCATCCATATCTGCGTCTAGTCAAAAAGTAATTAAATATTTTAAGTCACTCGTTAACTGATAATACATGAAACTCGTACACAGTGTCAACACGATATAATGATATTACACGTACGTAGCAAGGGAGAAATAAAATCCCGTTTTATTCAAATAAATCAATGAAACAAGAAAAACTCATTTATTGAAGTTTCCCTGTTATATGTTTTTAGTGATTCGTTTTACTGAGTCCGGAGCCATCACTGAAGAAACCATTTA
Source organism: Octopus rubescens (assembly GCA_027564515.1). Classification (NCBI taxonomy): domain Eukaryota; kingdom Metazoa; phylum Mollusca; class Cephalopoda; order Octopoda; family Octopodidae; genus Octopus; species Octopus rubescens. The sequence goes on along the minus strand of JAOPUL010006720.1, from coordinate 20,363,761 downwards.
GAGTAGTACCACATACATTTGTTATTAACATTTTTAAAAAAATTGTAACAGGGCCGATCTAAATGTCTGGTAGTATTTAGATCTATATCCCAAGAGTTTTAAGTTCAGTCACATCCCAACGCGGTCGACTTTTCCTTTCATCTCTACCGAATGTGTGTGCTTCAAGTTAAATGTACCTTTTGGGGTCTATGTAATGAGCAAATTGCAATACAAATATATGATTTTATTTTGGTGATGAGCCTCGGAATGTGAGGGTAACATATGAGAGAGAGAGAGAGAGAGAGAGGAGCACGAGAGAGAGAGAGAGAGAGAGAGAGAGAGAAGCACGATCTCATTTCTACCACCTACTACAAAACAGATGCGCGTATGACAGTCCGAATTTCCCGACACTAAAAATGAGGCTATACGCTAATGTAACAAAAGAGTATATATATATATATATATATATATATATATATATATATGTGTGTGTGTGTGTGTGTCTGTGTGCGTGTGTGTGAAATAAATAATCTAACACTATATTCTGTCTTGTACCTTTTGTGTGTGCGCGTGTGTATGTATGTGTGTGACACGTAATGTTAAGATTTAAAAAAATATAAATTATATAAGACATCTGCAAGTGTCACCTACAGAAGACAAAAAGGAAAAAAGAAATAGAGGAAGAAAGAGCAGGACAGATCCCAGTGAAGAGAACAAACCACACAGTGAGAAATAGAGCGGAATATAAATATTAAATATATCAGAGACAACATTCCCAAGTTATGTAGGAGGAGTATCTACGTTATTCTCACCAGGTTCCTACAAATTCAAACACGTACGCACACACACATGTATACATGTGTGTGTGTGTATATGTACATTAGGCGTTATATACATACGCATATGTATAACCTGAATTATAGGGATTTCTTCTTACATTATTGTTTCCATTACGCTTCTGATTTTATTGTTCCAGTTACATATACCTAATATTTGTTTACGTCAATAGAATTAAACAAAACAAAGTTACCTACATAGAAATAAGTATAATAATAAAAAGATCATTATATAAAATAGAATCCATTGAAAGAAACACATGAGATCTGAAATGATGGAGAGGTGTATCGTTTCGAACATTACTCGTTGTCAAGGTAACCATGTCAAGGACGGTAAACTGCCAAAAAAGATAGAAACCTCTAAGAGGAAAACTACGCTGTTGTTAAAGTATCAGATATTTCATAAATTCCAGAAAAATACATAAGTACTTACTGTCTATATCAGATAGTTATATATTGTTTACATCTATCTAAAATGACCTCCAACAGCCATCTATCAAAGTTCGAGGACATATAATAGAAAACCGGAAGTAGAAAATGATTAACTATTCTGAACTACAGAATACCTTATAGGTTATAATTTTACTTGATTGTGAACACTGAAATGTTTCTGGTCAACGAAATATCTAGCTAAACACACATTTTCATTGGTTTAAAACACTTATTTTACTATAGAGTACTTTAAAATATCTTTTACGACTCGGTTTCAATAACTATTTGTGTATTTCATATTTCCATGTCCGATGTTCTTGGGCAAAATGTAGGCGTTACAGGTGGAAATTTTTATCTAAGCTGTTGCGATTCATTCCCAAACATGGGCACACCATAAAATAAAGACCTTTGTTTTGTGAGACTTTCTTTTCGTCCGAACAAGTTAATCTAAAAATTTTTTTTGTTTTAATTCTTTAAATAAGCCATAATGCTGACGTCATTTCCACAGAACAATTGCAATTGAAATTCGCTAAAACAATCACGAAACGTCTCTTTTATCAGTGCAAGTGTCTTTTCAGGCGTATCTAGGATTACATTATCTGGTGTGACCTTTCACTATTTAGACTATTTAGAAGGACAGCGTGTGATTGGTTGCCATTTCTAACAGATCGAGTGAATACCCAAATACAACGTAGTAGACTCCTCTTTTCAAATCAGATACGTTATCTGGTTTAGCTTCAATAGTGACACATTCTGCTGCCCTCCAGAAACCACAGTGTGCGATCTAAATTGAAATCTATTTATTTTAGGTTTGAGATAATATATAATATTTTGGCCATTCAGTATCAGTCTTAATGTTAAAAGTTAAAAACAATAGAAAGTAATATTATTCATAGACGCACAGAATGTTCCCAAATAAATTATGCTTTCTAATATATTTTCCCTATACTATCATCCATTTTGTAATTACTTAGTCATTTGGAGAAGGACAGCACCTGTAACCTTAGTAAGGTCTTTGGGACTGGGAAGAAGGTATCTTCACATTGGAGATGTAGCTTGAATTCTTACAACAGAATAGACTCTGCTAGAGGTACCTAAGGCTCAATTGGTGTTAAATCAGACGGCAGTTAAGAAGTTTTCTTCCTAACCATGTGGTTTTGGGTTCAGTCCCTTTACATGGCACTTTAACAAGGCAAGTGTCTTCTACTATAGCCCTGGATTAACCAAAGTCTTGTGAGTGGTTTTGGTGGATGAAAACTGAAAGAAACCCATCATACATATATGTATATATATATGTGAGTGGCCATAGGGAAATATTACCTTGTTTGGAAACAGGCAAGGGTTGACAACAAGAAGGGCATCCAGCCTTAGAAAATTTGCTTTGATAAACTCTGACTGACCCATGTATGCATAAAAAAATGGATGTTAAAATGATGATGGTGAATAATGATACTCATTTACAACTATCACATGATGTCAAGACAAGGAGACACAAACATGCACACATTTACACTCATATATATATACATGGACTTGACAACCTCACATATATATACAAGGACTTGACAACCTCACATATATATACAAGGACTTGACAACCTCTCTAGTGTTGCTGCAACAATAAAAGGCTCTCAGTATACCCTGTAAAGTGGTTGATGATAGGAAGGACATCAAGCCAAAAATGAAATGAATGAGACGTGATCCCCTGAATAATCCATCTAGCCCTTGCAGGATGGAAAACAAATGATGATGAAGATGACACTATGGTTTGATAAGTTTAATGTCTAGAGATCTTGAGAGAATATGCATTATCTAGAATAACACACTTGATAATGATCAGGAATAAAACTGATTGAAATATAGTATAAATGCTTAAGAACTATCTCAAGGAAGAAAACCTTCCTCACCTTGCAATTGCTACTCAAATCTGCTATCATTATCATTTAACATCCGTTTTTCCATGCTATCTTGAGTTAGACCTGCTATATCTTTATCTTTTTATATAACAATCTAATGATATTTTCACCATTCAATCATTATGAAAATCTTTCATTATTCTTTACAGTAGTATATTCAAATATAGATATTTCATTAATTTCTAAACTGTAGAACTAGAGTCAATACAAATAAAGGTCATTTGTGGTGGTATGTGGAAATCCACTGGTTTCCTCCAAGTTATAAAAGTGAGTTCTTTCTCCAAACAACTTTGCATGGGGCTAGTAATTAATTGACTTCTACAGAATTAAGCAGATGGGTGACAGAGGTCCTGTAGATTCAATGCTAGTCAGATTAAAGTGGGTTTTGTTAAACTTTTGTTAGCAGAAAGGATAACTGTTGCCAGAGCTATTCCTCATCCCAGTAAATGCAATTAAGTTGTTGTTTTAACTTCATTATAAGCTCCATGATAAAACAACACACTGGGGTCTATAGTATTTAGTGACACCAAGCTACAGTATACATAAATTAGTATTGGGCCTCTAGATGAGTGGAACTACTAGTTGGACACCTTCTTAGTGTGTGTATGCCCTAAGGCAGCAATGCCCAGCTCAGCCATGATTGATTATGACCACATCATAACCAAAGCTGTTCCAACTATGACTGTGTCATTCTTTTCTAGCAGATTGAATCACCACAGAGACCATGACTTCTCAAAGCAGTCCATATAGATACCAGTGGCTGAATAAAATTTTGGCAGGAGTGAATAAAAGATTAAGGGTTCACAGGAGATAAATTATACAAGCAAAATATCCAAAGCTTTGAACTGTTGAGCTCATTTTACTAACTTTTTCAAATGGAATTTGGGTTTAGCCATGTACATTATTTACTAAGGAAACAAAAAAAGCTTTTTGAACACAGAATGTGGTTCAAACTCATAAACTTATAACCTTATATTTGCGATCTTCTCTATGCCCACCAAACCCATTAAAAAATAATTCATTTATATTTATAATTTACTGATTCTTTTATCACCATTAAAGGATGATGATGAGAAAAGAATCAGTAAATTATAAATATGTCACCTTTAATGTTTGAATTACTTTTTAATGGGTTTGGTGGGCATAGAGATCACAAATATAAGGTTGTAAGTTTATGAGTTTGAACCACATTCTGTGTTCAAAGGGTTTTTCTGTTTCCTTACTAAATAATGTACATGGCTAAACCCAAATTCCACTTAAAAAAGATAGTAAAATGGGCTCAATAGTCTCATGTAAATTGTATTAAACACTGGTAAATTATTGTAGCTTTCTAATTTAATATCTAATTAATTTGTTGGGAGTGGTGAATGGAAATTCAATTTTTTTATAAGGAGAGGGTCTATAAAATACAAAAAGTTTGAGAAGCCCTTACATAGAGACTTTCTCATTGACTCAAAAAGTAAAGTCTTTGTCAGAGATATGCTAAGATATGAACACATGTCTTAGAAACAAGTAATCCAATACCTGTACCTATTTGCTTGTATTTCATGAAGTCATATGAGTACTTTTTCTCCCTATACATAATTGGCTAAAACATGAGCATTACATTTTGTTACCAGTGTTGAAGAAACACTATTTGAATTGAAGAGTTCATTGTTGTTTAATAAATTATGATTTAGTTGAGTTTACATGAAAGTAACATCAAAGAGAACGAGAGACTTACTTTTCTAAGGATAGTAGAGTCATTGTGAAAACATTTTTCTTCTCAATTATTGTTTTCAGCCTGCTCTATATTTTCACTTTGTAGTCCTATTTTTCACAATACACTATATAACTTGACAAAAAAGACTACTACTACTACTACAACAACAACTGCTTCTGCTGCTGCCACCACCACCACCACCACCACCACTGCATAAACATTGTCACATATCTTTAATGTTTCTTATCTTCTTTCATCAAGAATTATTTTACATTCTTTTATTCTCTTTCTTACTGCTGTTAGTCATTGGGCCATGTTAGAGTACTGCTCCGGGGGGGGGGGGTGTCCTGACAATCATACTGTCTAAAGTTCTTATTTCACTCTGGCACTTAAATCATTTATCTCTGTTGAATCACCGATGGGAAATAAAGGGACATGACATAAACAACACCAGATTTTTGACAAGTATAAACACAAACACATACATCATTCCATTTCAACCATTTTTAAAAGCCTTACTGCATGACTATCTTTAAAGTTAACTTTTTGATATGTCGTTTAAGAGCTTCCATAGTAAAAGTCTACCTGAATTGGTAAACTTTCTTTCATATCAAATTTCTTGTCTTCACAGCTTCATGGCAGGCATCTCTACATTACCATTTCTCACATTCTTTATAACTTTCAACGTTTATTTATTTATTCATTTCCCACCTCACTGAATATGTAAAAATGATTTCTCTGTTATAATAACATTGAAGCTTTAGCTTTAATTTGTTTCATCTGACTGACTTAGTTGGTAGGTTGCTGGACAACCAGCTAAAGGGTTGCTGGTTCATATCCTTGCACTGGAGGTACAATGTGGTTCCATAATAAATACACAACTCTCTATAGCTCAGTTCACTTGGTTGACAATAGGTAGTAAGCAATATCTAGGGGCGAGGTGAAGATGCTTTTGACACCCTACACCTTAATTAAAAGGCATTATAGGGCAGAAGAATTTTGCACCTCTTTATATCTGTGCCAGGGTTTACTGCTCCCTTAGATCAGCTCATCTCTGATCATAGATACTCTTGCCATAACCACCAATTCTTGTATACTATGAGTAGCTATGTAACTTTTCCACAGCAAGAAACCTGTTCTGTTCTGGGCCCCTTCTTTCATACTTTGCTCTCTCATTTCCTAGCATAAAGCTGCTTTCCTCTATACTGTAGCCTCACTCAGTTGAAGGGTATCTTAGTTTTACAAGCTGCATGGTATCCTCACTAGTGCTGGTGCCAAAAGAAGAGCACCCAGTACACACTGTAAAGTGGTTGGTGTTAGGAAAGGCATCTAACCATAGAAACTATGTCAAAGCAGACATTGGAGCATGATGCAGTTCTCTGACCTGTCAGATCCTGTCAAACTGTTTAACCCATGCCATCATGGAAGGTGAAGATGGATGTTTAAAGATGATGATAATTCCATATATATCATCGTCAGAAATTCATATATCTAAAAAAGGAGCACACTCTAAAACAGAGCAGTAATATATTTTTTAGAAGATTGATTATTATGGCCGGTCAGAGAGTGACCATTGATTGCAAAACCAATGGTTAGTCTCTGACCAGCCATAACAATCAACCTTTTAAAC
>JAOPUL010006720.1:20329966-20345539 GCA_027564515.1 Octopus rubescens | reverse complement strand
AGCCTCGGGCCGACCAAAGCCTTGTGAGTGGATTTGGTAGACGGAAACTGAAAGAAGCCTGTCATATATATATATGTGTGTGTGTGTGTATGTGTGTGTGTTTGTCCCACCATCACCGCTTGACAACCGGTGTTGGTGTGTTTAAGGCCCCGTTACGTAGTGGTTCGGCAAAGAGACCGATAGAATAAGTACTAGGCTTGAAAGAATAAGTCCTGGGGGTCGATCAATTCGACTAAAACCGCAGTCAAAATGACTGAAGCAAGATAAAAAGATAAAAGATATAACATATAAACATGCAAAGAAATAAGGAGAAAGAAAAAACAAACAAACAAAAGAAACAACAGCAATTCAACACCAGGTACCTCAATTGATCTCACACCGCAAGGTTCAACGAAACCTACTGAAGCAAGCCAGCACGCTGGATTGCGAGGCTAAGATGCTGGAACAGCCAAGCACCCTTACGGGCATCACCTGACACCTCGGTTAGGCGAGCCGCCAACGATGACAAGGACTTCGCTGCCAGCGGCCCAGCCCTTCCAAACGTCTTAAACACCACAGGCTGGAAGAATGGTTCACTGACAGGTCCCGTTACTCAAGGGCTTTGTGACCCTCCTATTTACCACAGCGTCCAGGATGTAGGAGGGAGCAAAGGAGTCACAGACTATGGAATTCCAGACGAGGCACCGACCTCTTACCCAGGGACAAAGCGTCTCTTCCCATCGCTTCTAGATAATCCCGCTGGCTCCAGAACTAGGGCCCGCTTAATGATCAGGTTTAGCTCGGTGTGACGAGCGAAATGACCGGACTGAGTGCAATGGAGATGTGGAGCTCATCCAAACTGAGCAGACTACCAATGTTGGCCACAGGCAGGACATCAATCCAGTCCCCCGAGAATTTCGCACTTGCAGAGAGTAGGCGACACCCCGAAAATTGATCAGATTGATCGAAGAGAGAGTTGAAGGTGACATCTGAGTGCAGATTGTCTCTTACTCTCTGCTTCTGTCTATTCTCAGCTGTGACAGGGACTGGCAAACTCAGCTCACTCCACTGTAACAGAGCTTCAACCATCTCCCTGTTGGAACTAGTCCATGTTGGAAAGGTGAGGATGTTGCCTACCAGAAGGGAGCACGCGTAGATGGAGGAGAGAAAACAGGGAAAAGATAAGCCTAGACCCCCGCCCCCCAAATCGTTTTGGCAAAGAAGCCTGGTCACGGGACTCTGGAGAGAGTTTGACATTGACGAGACCCTCGAGTTTCCCGAAGATTAAGGTCGTCAAAGTATTGAAGCGATGACGAGAATCTATAAGAGGGATTAACTCTGAGGAAGTACAGTAACATAGGAATCGACAAGTAATTCCCAAGTATGATAAAGCCTTGGTGAGGCTCAGTTGCCTCAAGGTTCTTCAGTAATTGCTCAAGGTTGGCCCTCTTGGATCGAAAGATGAACTCGAAAGCTCGGTCAGTAACAGGGGCTCCGAGAGAGCACCACACTGATGAGGGAGGAACCGTGATAGAGGGGAAGGAGCCTGTACATAAGTTTACAGTCTGCTGGTGTGAAGCCGGATGATGGAGGAGCCAAAGCTCGCATTTGAAACTGTTAACGCTAAGACTCCTACGACCAAGTTCGTCAATCATCGACCTCGCAGTTGCAAGCCCCCCCTCCCATCAGGCATCATCAAGATACCAGACATTTAAGTCCAGGTCAGGTCCCATCTTGGCAACGTCGTCAATGCCCAGTGCGAACAGAGCAGGCCCAAGCGGGTCATTCTGTTAGATTCCAAAGACAGATGAGATGAGGTGGTCACCAAAGGAGCGGTAGGAGGGTTCCCGATAGGCCTGCCAAGCAAAGTCATAGAGCTGTGGGGCATTCTCTCTTACTGCACGGAGGACGACATCCCGACTGTCAATAAGGTGAATGGGAGGGGGGGGGGCACCGAGAAAAAAAGTCCAATTTCATTTAGATATTATCAATAATTTTTTAGGAGGTGGGGTGGGGAGAAGTCGCTACCAGCGACCAGTACTTTACTGTTACTTTAGTTTATCGATGCCAGAGGGATGAAATAGAAAGTTAACTCCGCCTGTAATTGAACCTAGAAAGGTAAAGAGCTAGAACAAAGCAACAATTTTCTGTGACTCCACCCCTGAATCCTTCGATAACTATATATCATCAAACAAACAACAATAATATTGATTATGTGTATTGGATAATTTTAAATATAAATCCACTTGGATAAGGCTAAAATAAAAGTAAAATAAAATTTATTATATATTCTAAACGTGTTTGCAAGAAAAATAAATGTGTTTTAAAACGTTTTTTTGTTATGATATTAGGCTTTCATAATCATAGATTACAAAATTTACATTTTTCCCCACAAAAATCTCTATTTTTAAAGAATATCTGAATATTTGCCAGCGACGTAGATTTTAAAAATTGTATCTCTTTTTGTCTTCCGTAGTTTTCTCTTCGAACCTGTTTGTTACTTGTCACATCACATGATCGGAAGTTACGTATTTCTATGTTCTTTGCCTTTCTGGTCAAGGTCGGTTGTCTACTGCTGCTGTTGTTGCCTTGTAGACTGAGTTGAACATGGCAGAAGAAGGTAGGTCTCTCAGCTCTGACAATATTTTATTTTAGAAAGGTTTGCAACTTAAAAAAGTCTTTCTCAATAATATAACTATACTTTCTCATCATACCATTACTGAAATAAGTGATTCCATATTTCTTCTTATCTGTCCCAACAACTTCTCAAGATCACCATATTTCGCTTCTGTTGAACTTCTTCAGTTCATGTTTATTGATCAGATTTGTCACTACTCATTCGTAATTGTGTTCTCTTTTATTCAAAAGTCTCTGAATTACAAACCCTCTCGGTTTGCTGTATCGTAAGTCATGTTTCCATTGTTGTTATACTTCGCTAAATGAACTTTAAAAATTTAACCGTTTTTAATGTTAATAAATTATATGTAAGGGCGCAGACATGACTGTAGTTAAGAAGTCCGCTTCAAAACTACGAAGTTCTGGGTTTGATCCCACTGCACGTCGTATTGGACAAGCGTCATTTCCTATAGCCTTGGGTCTACTATACTTAATGAATGGAATTTGGACAGAAGCTCACTGCGTGCACACACATATCTCCCTCTCGCTATGCTCATATGTTTATGTTTACACTGGTTTAAAAAACCGGTGTTATTTATGTTCCTCTTCATGTCCCATAAACTAGTGTTCTATATATAAAAAATCGATAAAATAAATACCAAATTGAAATAAGTGCTGGTATCGTTATGATCGATAAAACATATAAAAGTGGTGCCCCAGCATGGTCGCAGTCCAATGCTGAAACCAGCAAAAGAATGAAAGCAAATATGTATACCCATATATTCTCCTGTAGATACTGCGTATTTTCATGTAAAAGTGGGGTAGCAATGTTCACCTTTCTACACCTTTCTTTTTCCACCCCAATACATCTGAATACATGAATGAACAGCAGCTCTTTGAAACTTTAATCTCTACCGAGTTAATAATGACTCCTAACATTTTATAAAAGTTGGAATAATCAATTTTCGTCTGAAAAATGTACGTCAAAGATCAAGTTTGTTACCGTCAAGCGACAGTACACCAGACATATCTCGCCAGTTCAAAATCACCTTTTATTTGTAATTAATTTACAAGCTTGTATTTTTAATTAAAGGTTTAGTTCTACTCTGATTTTAATGTACCAAAATATCTGATTTTTTTTTTCTTTAGTTTAAATTTAACCAAGTCTATGTGAATATTCCCCCGTTCATTGCGTGGGATGTAGTTATTTATGCCTGGTTTCTAAATGTGAAATCAATGTCATTTTGTGTATTTCGATTACTTGCATAAATCGTTACGTGGTGTTTAGATATTATTTTCGTTATTTTTTTTTTTTTTTTTAAAGTTTTAATGGTAATAAGGTGTACTAATTTAAGGCTGGGGAAATTGGCACTCCACCCAGTAACAAAACTTTATTTCGCTTTTCATGCCTCCAAGGTTGGTTCAGTTGACACTATTTCACCCCTTTTGTAAATGTTTGGCTTTCTACATGTGAGAAACCTTTTATTTTGAAGGTGAACATGACTCTTAAGCATATAAAAATATTAATTTGTTGGGTACTGAATTCAGCCATAAGTTTATAATATATAAATTACTTGTAATATGGGTTATAATATCAAACTAATGTGACCTAGCAGGTAATACTGATAAACAGGGGGAAATCTGTGTAATGTATATATGCGAACATATATTGCTATTTTAAGCAGCTGAGGTAGAAAATGATTGTTGCAAATGTTTCGTTCTCTTGCTGGCTGATATGTTTCTAGAATTTTTATATTTGTTAAAAATACGTGGTTTTTGCTTTTGATAAAATCTGAATATTTCAGTATTTTTAAGCGTGCAGTTTCATGGAATAATACTAAACCCATCTTCCATATGTGAGATTAACCAATTGAAATATTTGTAGTTAATGAATGAAACTGGTGTCTTAAGTATATCTATGAAACTTCCCGTTACTAACTGAAAATATCTTAACTTGCTGGCAACTTGTACACTATTTAGAAACTGCCAGCAGCTTTTTTTCCTTTTTGCTATTTCAATAATGGTTAGGATTTGGCATATTGTTCTCAACATGCTATTTCAATTATTTTAGATAGGTTGAAGGTGAGTGACTAAGATAGGACTGTAACTGTGTTAGAATGATTTAATTTCATCTCATATAGGGGTTGTTTTCACAATGTTTCGTCATTCAGGTATCAATTCTGTAACAATATCCTTTCCTTACAAAGTTGTGGTCATGTACCAGTGTGAATTATTAATAATGTGGCAGAGAACAAGGGTGCTAAATATCTTACATCCTGACTTTAATTGCTACCAGGGTCAACATTGCTGCACATCTCCGTTGTGTCATGGAATAAATACCAATAAAATGTTAGGCATCAGTTATTTAACTGGCCAATTTGAAAAAATAACTTTGGTATTTTGTAACTGTACAAAACTATTAAATCTGTTAATTATATTGTACTGAAGATTCCTATTACTACTGTTAGATATGTTGCACTGATTTTTACTTATTGCTCATATTTCCAAATTACCCTTTAAAAAATCCCTATATATAATGCATCAGGATTTTAAGGCCTATATTGTCTTAAAAACTTTATAGTACCTTGTATTTCATGGATATCAGTGAATGAAACCATCACATGCAGTGGAAGATAGAGGTGGGTGCAGGATCAGGGTCATGCAAATCCAAGCAACGTGGACTTGATGGTAATGGCATGAATACCATGTATAATATGTAACCTTAAATTTGGTGGAAAATTTTTTTTTCTACTAGGAGTTCTATGGCACAATTCACTCCGAAAATTTAACCTCACTGTTATCCTAAAAATAAAGTATAAGTGGTCTTCAACAGAGAATGGGCATTAGCCTTCTTTCCCAAAGGAAGAAAGCTAGCTTTTGTACTATACCCAAATATAAGACATAGATCCTTGATTGTATCATTCTGCTTAACTGGAAAATAGTTTCTACTTATGTAGGTGGGGGCATGTTATACCTTGTTATACTATTATTCCTAGCACTAATGTTAAAAATCTACATTTTCAGGAAAGTCCTACTGAAATAGAACATAGTAAATTAGTTGTAATATGTTAAGGCTTAAATCTACCATTGTTAAAGGTTTGTTGTTTTCTGAAGTTTAATACTTTAAAAAGTATTTCAATTTTAACTCGAAGACAATAAGCTTTAATCCTTACTGTCCTGATTTTTAAACTTTTTAACTATCTTATCAATTAATCTAAAACAAAAACAAAAACATATTTGTATTTTTATTTGATTATACTCCAAATTTAGGACTAGAAAAAATCTTTCCCATTGAATCCACACATCCTCTCATTTTTGCTCTTTCTTTTAAAAAGATCAGGTCAGCATATTAGTAATGATATAATTTGGATATTTTAGTTAGAAAGTTCATGATATTCTGTGGTAATAAAGAATCTTTCTGTTAGGCATATAGTTAACAGATTGTCTTTTATGCTTACTTTTTCCTATTTCAATTGAGACAGCCACAATAGTGGTGCAACAATATCTTGTTTTTGTCAGTATTGGGTTTTCAATTCTGTTTTGTTAATCAGTGAAGGACTTAAATCTTGAATGCTAATCAGTGAAGGACTTAAATCTTGAAGTTGGGCATTTTAAAAGTAGTATCTATTCAGTTTATATTTGGAAATCTATCACCGTCTTTTTTTTTTTTTCCATTCTTTCTTTTTCTATTAGCATGGTTGCTATTGCAATCTGTTGCCCACTTACTAATTATTTATAATGTTACTTATCTGACACCATATTTATTATGAATGGATTTATCTTGTCACAGTGCAAGAAACTGATTATTCATGTTTTACTTTCTTTATTTGCAATGACCAAATATTTACTTCTGCTTATACATCATCCCATGTCACTATGCCAACATAGAACTTACAATTGGGGTAATAAAAGCATGTGATGAGAACTAAATGAAATAGTATTAGATGTTGGTATGATATAACATTTCAAGAAAAAGGTTGATGTCTGGGATATAAAAGATTAGAAAATACTAATACCTTTCTATTTTCCACAAATGTTATTCAACTTTATTTTATTCCTTCACATCTACTGTACACAATTCCTATAGTGAATTCCAAAGGTTAGGTTTCCTTTTAGTTTTTAACATTTTCTAACCTCTACAAGTTTCTTGTATATCAGGGATGGTGTGGTTGTTGCACACATTTCACATTGCTTTAACCCTTTTGAGACCAACTCGCCTGTGACTGCCCCTGGTTTTATGATTACAAGCTACCTGCTTTAAAATGATCTAAATTAAAATCTTCCATAAAAATTTCATATTAATTTATATTCTTTCTAAATTCTTCATTATTTTAAAAATTAATTGAAATGAAGGCAGTGTATTTCGTCAGAAATACAGTAATGAAAATATTAAACAAAATGATCATCTACCTAATAGTCAATATAGTAATCACTCTTTCAGTGTGTTAGTTTTTCTACTAATACACTTTTCTCTACTACACCTGGCAAATGTGTCTGCTTGTCCCTTTATTATATCCCTACTGTCCCCCACTCACATTGTAAGCAATATTTTGTCACCCTTCTTCAGAATTGCAATTCTTTAGAACCACTTTCTTCTCATTTTTCATTAAACATTGGCTTGTTGGCATTTAAGCTGACCATAGCTACATCAATTCACTAGTTTTAGAGTAGTGTATCAGTACTTTGTGAATTGTTCTTTTGCACATTAAAATGTTATTTGAAAGCCAAAAACATTTTGGTATTTGTAATTTATTTTCCCAGCCTTTGGTGATAGGTATACTGTAGAAGAATCCTATCATAAAAAAATCAGCTGCTAGCAATGTAAATCAGTGTTTTTAAATTTCTGGTTTACATTTTCTTTTTTTTTCTTAACCACTGTTAAGGAAATTGAAGTTTGTGACAAAACAATACATAATCAGTTATGAAATATGTTCACAATAAATCCCTAGAGAACTATGATGAACTGAGATGTTATCTTGTGCTGACCAGTTGTTGAAGAAGGCCTACAAGTTGGGTAGTAAGCATTGTGCTAATGAATAAGGTGACAAGAAAATAGGTTTAGGAGTGCAAGCAAGCAACGGATGTTATTTGTCAAGTTTACCTAAGCAAGTGATAGGTTAGTTAATATTGTATCAAGAGGATGAGCAGCATTATGTTCCAAATTGTAAGACTTCAAATTATACAAATGATTATTGATAGTGGCATTGTAGTAGCAACATTTAAGAAATAAGGATAGTCTCTCTAGTTGAATCAAGAAGAGCCATCTTTAGAGATGAGTGAGCATAGTTAAATGATTAAGGATGTAAAAACTCCTTCACTTTTTTCTTATAAAGTAGTCCAAGACTTTATTTCTTTTTTTATACAAAAATTGTTTTAAAGATCACTTGTTTAATATCTGCTTTTCCATGCTATTGTGGGTTTAGATGAGTTGAGGCAGGATTTTTAACAGGATGCTCTTCATGTTGCCAATCCTTGTTTTCATGTAAAGGGATTTCTTTTTAATTCTAGAGATCTTGAAAGCATAACATCAAGGAATGCCAACATCACTATCACTTCACTCAACTAGGGATAAGCCTGAAATATCAACATTCATGCACATTCACTAGGTTATTAAATGTAACAGTTTATTCACTCATCCACTGGCTCTTACCAGCTTCACATTAAAGCTAGTGTCTTGGATCTATTCTAATGGCCCTTCCAAAGTAATATAAGTATGAAAAGTGTTGATATAAATTATAATCCTCCATAATTTTATGTAAGAAATTTCTATTTTGTCCCAAACACCAGTTTAATATACCAATTAATAGTTTACTAAATTGCTCTAAATTCTTCAATATCTTAAAATTTACTTTGTAAATGTAAACTTTGTTTTTTTAGAAATGTATGGTTGCAAAAGGGTATGTTATGTCTACTAATTACCAACGTGGTTAAAACTCCACATGGTCAACTATTGCGAAGCTTTACAATACTTGTTGTTTTTTTTATGTAAGCACATCACACATAGTTAAAACAACATTGCAAAAGGTAGATCTTGTATATAAAGCCAGAATACTTTTTTAACCACAAATAGTTGTTGATTCTTTTATCCATGTTTAGTGTTATTGTCCAGGTATTGATGGTGTGTGTGTATGTACTTATCTAGATAAATCTAGAATGGGAAGGCCTTCGTTCAATAACCCTATTTGATTTACTTTCCAGTAATGTCTTATCTTTTCTATAGTTATTGTCTTTACTGTTCTTTAGTTTGTTGAATGTGCCATCTCAACAAACTCCTTGTCACTATCATGTGCCAACATGTGCTGTCTTCTCTCTACTTTTTCTACAACTATTACAGTGACACCTGCTCTTTAGAGTTGACTGGTCTTGTGCCACTTCTATTCAGACACTCCTCAGCACAAATCCTTATACCTAGTCTTCCTCTCTAGAATGTCAACTCTCTGGAATTCCTTTCCTGCATGTTTTTCCTGCAGCCATTGTCTTGCAACTGTTCAAAAAAGAATGTTGAAGAGAACCTACAAAGGCTGTAGCCACAACCCTTTCCTGTACACCAAACAAAAAAATGCAATATTTGTCTTATTCCTTCAGGATTTAAGGTTAAACTTTTTACTCAATCCTTTCTTCCGACAGCTGTATCCATTTGAAGTCCCATCCTGTTCAGTTTCCTCTTAATCATTAACTTGCATACAGTCTGATTTAATATTTCAACATGTGCTGTTACCTCTCTCTTGTTTAGGACTTAGATCATTAATGGATACAACTTCTCAGTTCTGACTTTGTAAAACAATTGTATGTAACAGCTATTTTGCAAACTATATAGGAAGGGATTTATTTAACATTTCTTTAAATCCCAACAATTTAATTTCTTTTTCATGAAGGTCCTTGTTTATTTTGAAAATTATTTAAATTTCTACGTTTTTATGCTAGAATACTTAGGGGGGTATTTGATATTTAAATGTTTGTAATATAGTATTTACAACTTCAAATATAAAACTGTACTGGTGAAATATCTATGTCTATATTTTATTTCTATTTTGAGTTGTCAACATTTCAATAAGATGAGTTTCTTATTTTAGAACAAATATTCTGTAAAGTTTTAGGTAATGGAACTGTTAGATGTGGTTGTCAGCTATTCTATTAGAACATGCCTATCATTACCCTGAGTTACTATTTGCAGTTGGGAACTTGGCTGGACAAGTAAACTGTTACGATGTAATTAAATGCTTTGTGTCTAAAAGGAATTTAACTAAGTTCAACAGACACCTATTTGTGAATAGTCTTCTTTCTATGCCATTAGACTCTCGTGTAATTCTGAATATTTGAAATGATTGTAAAATCTGTTGGTTTTGTGTTTCATTTCCCTCGCAACATGGCTGCTACTTGAAGACGGTTTTTTTTTTCTTTCTTTTTTTTTGCTACCGCAGCTTATATCAGAATTCTGTTTGAACATTATTATTGTGCATATTGTTTCTGTATTGCTGCTATTCTTCTAACTGGTTTGATTTAGTTGATTGTAGTCATGCTAGGGCATTATCTTCAAGGGGCTATTCAGTCGTATTGACTCCAGTTTAGTCCTTATTATCACAATGCTAAATTTTGGGACAGTAAAGGACCCAGAATAAACTAGACTAGGTTTTAGACTACAAACACTTGCAGGTACACACTCTCACTCAAATCTATATATGTATTTTTTTCTTTTTATGTATTCATGTCTATTGCGCATATGTGTGTATGTTCTGTATCAGTATGGTTGTTTTTACATCAACTTTTTCATGCTAGCAAGGGTTGGATGAGACTTACTGAGGCAGTATTCTATGGCCTAAAGCCCTTTGTGTTGCCTTACTTGTTTTTAAGGCAATTTACAA
The DNA here is from genome assembly GCA_027564515.1 of Octopus rubescens. NCBI lineage: Eukaryota > Metazoa > Mollusca > Cephalopoda > Octopoda > Octopodidae > Octopus > Octopus rubescens. The sequence continues at coordinate 20,335,082 of JAOPUL010006720.1, read as the reverse complement.
GTGTTGATTGAAAAGTTCATAGGCTGACCATGATACTCTCATGGTATGTGACCAAATGTTTATTTTTCAACATAATCCACCTTGCACTCTACACACTTCTTCCATCAGATGGGGCCAAATCAGGTGAATAGGAAGGGTGATCAACCAGTTCAAAGCCATAGTCATGTACAGCAGCCATTGACACTAAAGACTTGTGTGCTAGAACATTGTCCTAATGAAACCAGACCCCTTTTGTCAGTTTCCCTAGGCATTTGGTCTTGATAGCCTTTTGTAACTGCCTCAGCAAGTTGGCATAGTACTCTATAGTGATGGTCAGGCCCTTTTGATGATAGCCACTAAACACAATGCCTTTTGCCTCCCACAAAAACTGAGGCCATCACTTACCCTACAGATGAAACGATCCTGGTCTCCTTTGGAGCAGGTGACTAGCGATGTTTCCACTGCATGGATTGTCTCTTTGTCTCTTGCTCAAAGTGATGAAGCCAACACTCATCCTGGGTTTGAAAACATTCAAGGAAATCAGCTGGATCTGCCTGAAACAACGTCAGATTTTCCCATGACATGACCAGCCTGGTGCAGTTTTGATCAGGTGTCAGAAGACGTGGCACCCACTGAGCAGAAACGTTCGTCATGCCAAGTTCATTGCTAATAGCATTGGCTGTTTGATTTATAGTCAATCGTCTGTCATCCATCACTATGTGGTGAATGCAGTCAATGTTTTCCTTGGTGGTGGCAGTTGCAGGACGTCCATACCTTGGGTCATCTTCAAGATTCTCCCATTCCCTCCTAAATTCAGCTGCCCAATTTTGCACTGCTGATAAAGCTGGAGCGTCCCCCCCCCCACCTAAGGTAGCAATCATGTCAGCATGAATGTCTTTGGAGGCTAAATCCTTTTTCTGCAGGTACTTGATAACACCACAATGCCAAATTTTGTACATTTTCAAGAGAAGTCACTACAAGTTACTTTTGAAATTTTCTTTGAACAGTTAGATGTTAGTTTAGCTGGAAAGAAACAATGCAGTTATTAATAAGAAGTGTTGAATTTAATGCATGCAAAATTTCATAGCCTTAGCATCAATCCTTCATAGTGTTAATGTAAAGATGTGGAAACAAACATACATGTACACACACTCATACGCATGCACATGTGTGTGTGTACATATTTTGTTTCACTGTTTTACAAGCTTTGATGGGCTTCTATAGTGTTTCCATCTCAAAAGGCATTGGTCAACTTAAGGCTATAGTAGAAGACACTTGTCTAAGGTAGCACAGTGTGTAATGGAACCTGATGACCTGTTGTGAAGTGAACTTTGTAACCACACATCGGTGCTTGTATATAAGTATATCGTTCATGTGTATAGTAAGTGTGCATCTATAGTACATGTCTGCACATTGTGTATATATGTGTTCATGTATGTACATGTGGTATATATATATATATATATTTGCTTGAGCAGAAGTGACATGTGCACACAAGTGTATGCCATTTATGTTCAGTGGAGGTGCATGGCCTGGTGATTAGGCTGTTGGGCTCTCAATCATAAGGCCGTGGGTCTGATTCCTGAACTGGGAGATATGTGTCCTTGAGCAAGACACTTCATTTCATATTGTTCCAGTATACTAAGCTGAAATGAGTATCAGCTAGGATTTAGTGCCACTCTTCCTTCCTCCTGCTGTTGCATCTTTGATGATCTGCTGAGTTAAAGGTAAAATGACTGAAAGGGTGTCTGCTTGTGACTGTAAGCACCAAAAACAATTAGTGAAAGCATGGTACATGTTATCAAGTCATAAATGATAACAGTCACTTGAAAGCAAGTATGTGTCTGTTTTTCCATGCTTGCATGGGTTAGACATATATATTATTGAGGCATTGTTTTACAGCTGGATACACTTCCCCTCATTAATCCTTGCCTGCTTTTCATATAAAAGGGATTTATTGTACACAAATCTTCAAAGGTCCAAAATGTGCAGTTGATTTGTTGATAGAAGCACACCGTTTGTAGCAAGTGACTTTTGTAGATCAGTTATCAAATGCACATATACACCTGATGGGCTTCTTTCAGTTTCTCTCTACCATATTCACTTGCATGACTTCAATTGGCCTAGGTCTGCCCAATGAACTGAACCTGAGACCAGGTGGTTGCAAAATGAACTTCTTAACCATACAGCCATATATCTATAGGTTTGGTTAGGTTATGTTGATGTGTACACACTAGTACATCACTTGATGATCTTCTTTAATGATACTTTAATTTAAAAATTAATTCTGAAAAATAAATGCTACATATTTATGATTGCTTCAAAAGTTCAGTTACTGCAATGCATGTAAATGCTTGTAGGTCCAATATAAAGAAATGTCAAAATTTAGAAACAAAACAAAACTGTAAACATACAATTGGGACAAACATTATAGATTTAGTATTAAAATTTTCTGAGTCATCAACTACATCTCTGATTTAATGGACAGAGAAAAATATTTGAATGAAACTAAGTGCACTGTCCTTGTAGGCTATGAGGATATGTAATACTTGGTTGCTCTTAGTCCTTGCATTTATCAACAAGGATAATCAAATGCAATTAAGCATGCTTATTAAGCTAGACGTATTTGTGATAAATCCTTATTTGTTTCTTAAAAGAAATATAGAAAAAAGACAACTGTTAAGAAGCATTTACTGTATGTAATGTCTGGTTTTAGAGATGTGAAAAATGAGCTTGTTGGCAAGTAGCAGCATGAGTGCAGGCACTGAAGTAACAAATTTAAACAAAAACAATTAAAAGAAATAATAGAAGAATATGGTTACTTGAGCTCACAAACTGTTAATTTAGGTGAAATGTGCATATTTTAAAAGCGCATACCATCAAGAAGCAACATTGCAAAAGAAATTATTGATGCTAGGTTTTAAACTTGTTTGGAGGTTATGCAGATGGAGACAAAGTTAAGTGCCATGCTTCTGTATTGTGTTAATTCATAGAACATCTAAAGGCTTTGTAAAAAAACTACACTTATGGAAATCATATAGAAGGCAAATAGGCTTGGGTTACAGCTTCAATATTTGGTTTTCGCACTCATTTTGTAACTCAAGTAAAAAAACAAAATACATTTTGAAGACAAAAATATTCTATTTCATCTGCTACTGACTGTAGATGATGCACCTTGTTATCTACAATCTCTATATCATCTGAACTTTAGATTAATGTTTATGCCAACGACTTTTGGAAACAATAGACCAAGGTATTATTGCGACTTTTAAAGTATATTATCTTTGGCATACATTTGATAAATTAAAGAATGCCATTGGTAAGGAAGGCAACCCACTAATGGAAATCATTCAATATTCTAGTTGCTTTGAAATATAAAAGGAATGTGGAATGAAGAGAATAGAAAAAATCAGATGTTTGGAAAAAAAATGTCAAGTTAATTTTGAGGGATTTGTAGAATCATTAAAGATAGTTGAAATTGAGATATGATTGTAGATATTAGCTGTGTGTGTGTGTGTATATACATATGTGTGTGTGTATATATATTCTAGGGTGGGTAAAATTCCCAAGATCCGTGGATGAGTTATACACTCTCCATGGTTCTTTTCAATGGCTGATAATACCTTACCAGCGCCACTCAATTAGGGTAATTATTTAACCCATAAATGAGGCCCTAACAGGTACTACTACTCCGGGCCAGAGCAGACCTGGGAATTATAAACTAAGAGCTCCTGAACTCCTGAACTGGAGCCTTGCCACTGGATGCAGTTTAATGTCCTACCCAGAACGTGTGTGTGTGTGTATATCTATATCTATATATATATATAATGTGTGTGTATATATGTACATGGTCGGGGGTCAATAATCTCTAATACTCTGTATGAAAACAAAAAGCTAGAACATTCAAACAAATTTTATTTAAAAGTACATTCAATACTAGTAAAGAAAACATTAACAAAGTTATTTTTCAATATAACCGTCATTGTTTGCAACCAACTTTCACCATCTTACCAGTAATTCATTAAACACCGCTTTGAAGGATTCATCCAACGAGTTCAAATATTCATAAACAAAACTGTTTAGGTCTTTTTCCAGTTTCAAAGTGTTTACCTCTGAGCTCTCTCTTAAGCAATCTGAAGAAAAAGAAGTTACTTGGAGCAATGTCTGGACTATAAGGAGGGTGAACGAGTTGACTAAAGCCACATTTTTCAATGCATTCTTGTTTAATTTTTGCTGTTTGAATAGGGGCATTATCGATTAGAAGGCACTGTGGCACATTAGGTGTCTTCCGCTTTTTTCCTTACATTCAGTAACCAGTTTAATAAAATAAGATGCATTGCAGAACATGCCTTTATTCAGAAAATTAGTGCTAATAATACTCTTCCTAATCCAGAATATTGAAAACATGAACTCACGTCTAATGGCTGGTGCCATTTGATAGGAGCTTTTTTCATCATGTTTTCTCCACTCAGCTGGGGTTCTTTTACTTTCGGGTAAGTATTTTGAAAGCTTTGTTTCAACTTGCGTGTCGATGTTGTCCAGGAACTTACACCCCACTCCTGAAACAAATCCAAGTTTGACTGAGCTGACGATAATCTCACATTTTTCCTTTCAAGGGATAAGGACTTGGGTACAAAACGACTGCACAACTTTCTGTACCCTAACTTAGATATCATACATACAGCAGAGTCTTTGTTCACTTTTAATAAAAGTCTTGAATTTTTATCCTCCTGTCGTCAGGAATGAATTGTTCACATTGGACTGCTTTTGCGTCAGAAATCTCCGATGTTCGGCCACTTGGTGTATTGTCGTCCTCAACACACGTACGACCATTTCTGAATTGCCGAAGCAAATAATATACTGTTGCCTTTGATGGACAGTCATTTTTGTATACATACATCATATCTTTCAGAGTTTCATCAGGTGTTTTTCCAAGTAGAAAGTAGAATTTTATGACACTTCGGTATTCAATGGACGCCATACTTAAGTCTATGCATATGTAATGTAAACGAAATTGTGAAGTATTAAAACAAATGTTTTTTTTTACAAGTATTGAATGTACTTTTAAATAAAATATATTTGAATATTTTGGCTTTTTTTTGTTTTCATACCTAGTATTAGAGATTATTGAACCAAC
>JAOPUL010006720.1:20312445-20325033 GCA_027564515.1 Octopus rubescens | reverse complement strand
GCAGGACTCTCGATGCTGTCGCTTCTTTGCAGCAGGACTCTCGATGCTGTCGCTTATTTGCAGCAGGGCTCTCGATGCGGCCGCTTCTTTGCAGCAGGACTCTCGGTGTGGCCACTTCTTTGCAGCAGGACTCTCGGTGCGGCCGCTTCTTTGCAGCAGGACTCTCGGTGCGGCCGACTCTTTGTAGATATGTAGATTCAGAGGGATAAAAAAAATTTTTTATACTGGCGGTTTCCGTGTTGACTCAATTTGGTATCTGATGTTGGCTAACCTTATCTGTAATTGTGAGGTACCTATGCCAATAGCTTTTTATAATTATTATAACTATAGTATTAGCCTCTGGTAGCCACACTACGTTAGGCAAATCCACTTGTCCTGTTCAAGACTGCATCTTCTTCATTGTATGAATACTAAACTATATATATATAGATATACACTATATACACACGCACACACACACACACACACACTAGATATTCTCTAGATATGAAAGTTAATTATTAGCAATAAAGGGTCCATAAGGTTGATGCTAACTTGTGTAACAGGTAGTTCTATAACTAACTGTGATGAAGTGGCAGAAAGACTAGAATATTAATGCCTGATATATAAAAACTATAGAACCTGAGCAAATTAGTGATGTTCTGTATCTGTAAAACAGTGGACTCAAGTTTCATGCTATGAGGTAGGGAAGTCTATTTCAGGCAGGACCTTTTGTGGGTGAGAAAGAAATATCAACTTATGTAAAAGATTTGTGAGAGGTGGAAGAGGTAGCAAGTGTTGTTAGATGGCACCAATGAGAGATATAATAAAAGGCATATCAGATTTAGGGCTCATAACTTATTCTGTAGTGGACTGAAGGATGTTTTCTTTAAATGTAGAATATAAACAATATTCTAAATTTAATGAAAACTAATTAACATTATCGATTTCTATCAATTATTTGTTTGGTGTTTGTGATTTTTTTTTTTTCATGTTTTATAGTGTTGATTTTCATTTTTAATTTTAGAAAAAATCTTAACGCTGTTTATGATGAAGTTTGTGAAGTTGACATCATTTCTAGTCATGACTACAAAAATCTTCAACTCCTTGGTAGGCCTGATCTCAATGTAACGTTCACAAAACTTTACTGTTGGAAATTAACACAGTACTCGAAATGTGTGTTTTTAGATGCTGACACTTTGGTAAGTAAATTGTTGTTGGCAAATTTTTAATATTTTATTTGTAATAATTATCTGAAGTTTAACCCTTTAGCATTTAAACCAGCTATATCCGGCCAAAATATTCAACCTGTTTTATGTTCAAACTGACCAGATGTGGCCTCTCACACCAACCCTACAATATCATTCTAAAAATTAAGTTACCTCATTAAAATCGCAAAGCTACAAGATAGTGTATTTCAAAACTATGTGAATAAATAAGCATTACTTTTGACAGAATAATGTGAATACTAAAGGCTTAAAAGAACTCTTTTTTATATCTTTTATGGTGCTGCAGATTTAAATATGAATTGTTGGAATGCATTTATCAACTAGATATTTCCCCTTCATTTTTTATTTTATTTTTTAAATCTATATCCTCTATTATGGTAGTTTTGTTTCATTCTAACTAAATGGTGTATCAAACTCAAATTTCTCTTACAGGTTCTTGATAATGTGGATGAGCTTTTTGAAAAGGAGGAACTTTCTGCTGCCCCTGATCCAGGTTGGCCTGATTGTTTCAATTCGGGTGTTTTTGTAATGCAACCAAATGAAGAAACTTATAAGTCATTGATTCAGTTTGCTAAGACAGAAGGCTCATTTGATGGTAAATAGACCTTTTCTATTGCACTCTATATTTTATCCCTATTGCATTCTATATTTTATCTAAATCGCTGCTAGAAATATTGCTTCATGTTTGTTTGAGGAAATCTTTTCTTACTATGATATGTCACTCACAAGGGCTCACTTCTCTTGGCTGTGGGTGCTATATCTAATGGAGGTTTATTTTTACATTGGCTTGATCTGGAGGAAAGGACTGTGTTCATGGTTTTTGCAAGCCCCCAGAGTTTGGTGATATTGATGTGATTGAATTTTCTGTTGAACAGTTGTAAGTTGGCAGCTGCAGGGAGGGAATCCCTGTGGAATGACCCTGTATGGAGGAAGGGTTGGAAAAAGTGTTTGGGTGGGAGTTGACACAATATAAGTGAGATGAGGTGTACGCCTAACATGCTTTGGGATCATGTGGTTAAGGGTGCAGTCCTACTGTGTGAATGTTGTTGGCTAATGTTTTATATTGTAGTTGTCAATTCACCAATACCTGGTGACTGAAATTGGCTGGCAGAAGCTGAAGAACCCTTTCGTGTGTGTGTGTGTGTGTGTGTCGGTGCGTGTCGGTGCAGGCGTGTTTGTGTGGTTAAAAAACTTGCTTCCCAACCATGTGGTTACAGATTCAGACCTGCTGTGGTACTTTGGGCAAATGTCTTATAATGTAGCCCTGGGTCAACCTAAGCCTTGTTAGTGGATTTGGTAGATGGAAATCCTGTGTGTGTGTGTGTGTCTGTGTGTGTGTGTATATCTATGTTTATGTACCTTAGTATTGACTTCAAATGATAGATGTAAATATGCATCACCATTAAGCAAGTGATATTGCCAATCTTCAGTGAAAAACGTCTGGTCATAGGGAAATATTACCTTACTTTGAAACAGTTGAGGGGTGGCAACAGTGAGGGTATCTGTCTGTACAAAACCTGCTTCAATGAGTTCCATCTGATCAATGCAAGCATGAAACAATGGACGTTCAAATGATGAGTTGAGGTTGTGTGAAAGCAGTCAGGACTGAAGAGTAATTTTCTGTAGTTAGCAGTAAAGGCATTGACAAGATGAGGTTTCAGCATATTATGAGGCTCAAATTTTTCCATAGATCTGGTGAAAGCAAAGGTTTACATAATTTGCAGGCTCTGTGTGTTGACATCATCAAGCTAGTATGTGTCATATAACTATCAAAATGAATAATTTATGAAATTCTTGAGTGTCAGTGTATATTTTCCCTTTCTACAGGGTGTCCCAGAATTAACTATCTATTTCAGTGAAATTGAACAATTTAAAAAAAAACTCACTTTTATTTATGTTTGTCATGTTTAACACGTGTTGAAAGTATAAATTTTAAATTTTGTTTATAAATTTATTTTTTTTTTATAATTTTATTTTCATTCCTGTTGAATCCTACTTATCTGTCCACAACAGCTTTTTTTTCAATTTGGCTGCAATAATTTTCTTTACCTCCAACCCCAGGATTGAGCTATAGTTTAGCTGAACTTAAAGAACGCATTCAGTTAGCAGTGCAGGAGATAACTCCTGTTATGCTTCAAAATGTGTTTTGCAATGCTAAGGATAGATTTGAAATTTGCAGGGATACAGATGGAGTTGAAAATTTTCAATAAAGTTTTGATGTAAGATTTATAAATCTATTTGTTTTGGTATCATAATTAATAAATATAAAATTCTGTCAGTTTTAAAATTTGCCTGATTTCATTGAAATAGGTGGTTAATTCTGAGACACCCTGTATTTTGAAATCTAGTGGAATGTAAAACTTGATTTTAGTTAGGTTTTTTTCCTAAAAACAAATATCCTATTAAATCTCTTAAACTGAAATTGCAGTACAGTCTTAATTCTCATATAATAGCCTGCACTAAAATAAAAGCATCTGCAATGCATTTTACACAAGTGCATTGATTCAATACTGGCTTAGTTGTCCAACTCCTACCTAAAAACACTTGTTTAATTCAACTATTTTCAAGGCAAGCATTTCTTAGCATTGCTAGAATTGCAATTCTCATTTCTTTCTAGAGAATCAAAAATGTAAAAAGATTGCTCTGAAAAAAAAATGTAACTTCATATGCTCATTTGATATAAATGAGTTGGTAAAAGTTAAACCTCTATCAGTTAATGTTTTGGAATCTGAAGTGAGTTTTTTTTTTTTTAAAATCAAATCCTTTGGTGGTGATTTTGCTTTTCATGCCATTTAATATGTTATAACTTTCTTTTTAGGTGGTGACCAAGGATTATTGAATTTATTCTTTAAGGATTGGGCTACAAAGGATATTAAAAAGCATCTGCCATTTGTTTATAATGTTGTTTCTCAAGCATTTTACAGTTACTTACCAGCATTTAGGCAGTAAGTTATATTTCTTCAATGTTAATAACTGATTTAACTTATGTATTTCTTTATGAAGCTCTCTCATTTTCTTCGAGATATAATTGGTTTACATTTAAAAAAAGTCTCCAATAAATTTAATTTAAATATTAAGACAATTTTGAAAGCATGATTTTTTTTTTCAAAGTCTGTTGCAATACTGGATAACTTCTTTTGATTGAATTTGTTTTATGCATGAATTGAATTTTTCATCGAACACTGAATGGTTTAGGAGAGAAGATAAACTTATTGGATACATTTTGTGAGGAAAAAAATAGTTGCTTTATGCATTCAAACTGGCTCAATCTGGCTTCTATTAACAGAAAGAAATGTATTATTGATTTGGAGGCTTTAACGATTTACTCAAGACAAATACATTTTCATTGTAAAGTAAAATATATTACTTTGTTACTCAGTTCTATAATGATCAGAATCAACTGATTTCTTAGTTTTATCCTATTCAAATGTGTAGTAAAAATATCTTTCGAATATATGTAACTGAATTTGGTGCTTTAGTAGTGATGTTTTGAATTTGATGTAGATTTTTGTGTCTGATTTTAAATTTATTTCATATATATGCTTTTATTTTGTAACTGCAACGTTTCTTTTTCTTTTTCTGAAGCTCTCTATATTTCTAGCCATTTTTATCCATGCTTTACTTTTAGAAAAATTATAATATATTTTTCATAAACAGGTTCAAGCAAAACGTAAAGATTGTACATTTTCTTGGCGCTATCAAACCCTGGCAACACTGTTACAATGCTATCACAAAGAGAGTAACACCACTGCCTAACTCTGGTCATGATCCAGATTTCCTCCAACGATGGTGGAATATTTTCATGGAGACTGTTCATCCTGTAATTGAACATGGGGTATGTAGACATTTTATGTTAAAGCTTTTCTTTTTGGGACTTTATACTAAAATCAATCACATTGCATGAAAACAGTTTATTGCATTTCAACATATTTTGTATTGTATTAAAAATATAACTATAACTTGTGGAGTTTTATCATATAATATTTTTAGATGAAAATCTTAACAATAGTTTCTCCTAGATTTATAGTTGTTGTATGGGGAGGATTTAGGAAGAAAATAGATTGACAGGTCTGAGTCTTGTGATAATCACTTTGTTGCAGTGATAGCTGTTAATGTACATATTAGCAGTCCCAGCTTATTTAAATAGTTAGTTTTAAGCAAGGAATCGGAAAACTGGTTTAAAGTTATTGTTATTAATTCAATTAAAAGATAATTTAGTTGTTCAAGAACAGTCTGAAAAATAATTTTTTTGTTGATTAAGAAAAAATCTTTCTTTATAAATGCTGGAGAAATATTTCCATCATAACCGTCATTATATTAACAACCACTTTTCCAAGCTTGCATTGGCTGATTTTCTATGGTTGGATGCCCTTCCTGTCATCAACCCTCAACTGTTTCCAAGCAAATAATATTTCCCAGATATTTTTTGCAGACTATTGGAAATGAATAACACTGCTTGTATGATGGTGACACATTTTATAACTATCATCCAAATTTAAATTTTGAAGTTTAAAGTTCTAGATATTATGAAATTAGTTACAGATTAATTAGTTTTTCTTCATGTTTAGTTTGATTGACTTTTTACAGTGTCTTCAAATAATGGCAGAAAAGTTAGTTCTACTAGTTTAGATACATATTTATTTGGATGCAGTTTTTTACTAGAGTTAGCGGAAGGAATTAAGACAGTTTTGAATTAATTTTCTTTGATTAGTTTAATATGGAATGTTTTGTAAATGTTTTAATCTCACCCAGTTCATTATCATCATACATCCATTTTCCATGCTGGTATGGGTTGGACAGTTTTACAGGAGCTAGCAAGCTGGAGAGCTGCACCAGGCCCCAATTGTCTGTTTTGGCAGGGTCTCTATAGCTGGATGCTCTTCTTAATGCTAACCACTTTACAAAGTGAACTGGGTGGCTTTTATGTGTCACCAGAACTGGCAATGACCACGATTCAGTTGAGTGTCTTCTCAAGCACAGAAAAACACCAGAAGTCTCAGCTACTTGTCATTGCCCCCATGAAGCTCAACAGCCAAAGATCATATTTCACCATCTCGTCCCCACGTCTTCTTGGGTTTACTCCTTCTACAGGTCACCTCCACAATTAGAGATCAGCACTTATGCAGCTTTTCTCATCCAAGCACATCACATGACCATACCAGCGCAGTCGTCTCTCTTGCACACTACATTTGATGCCTTTTATACTCAATTTTTCTCTTGAAACACTGTTGCACATGCACACTGACATTGCACATCTAGCGGAGCATGTCCTATGTAGTCACAGCCCATGTTTCACTGCCATGTAGCTGGTACACAGGCATCATACAATCTGCCTTTCACTCTGAGGGAGAAGCCCTTTGATATCAACAAAGGTAGAAGCTCTCTGAACTTTGTCCAGCTCGTTCTTATTCTAGCAGCTACATTCTCAGAGCATCCTCCTCCATTGCTGACTTGGTCACCTAGATAACAGAAGCTATCTATTACTTCTAAGTACCCGCCAGGGCATTTGAGGAAGTCTATTTTCTGTATATTCTTAATGTGTATTGTGCCTGCACATCGGCTACACATAAACAGACTACTTTCTCTGTTATCCTTCCTCTGACACCTTATGTGTCCATAGCTTGCACTGGGTGCACTTACTACCTACATCTTTTCTACATATCGAGCAGAGCCATCTCCCTGAAGGGCTTTGTGGTTTGTCTGTTTTCCTACTTGCAAGGACTTTGGTCTTTGTTAAATTAACTCTAAGGCCCTTTGATTCCAGACCTTGCTTCCACACCTGAAATTTCTTCTCTAGTTCTGGTAGTGATTCAGCTATAAGAACAAGGTCATCAGCATACAAGAGCTCCCAAGGGCAGCCTGTTGTAAATTCCTCTGTTATAGACTGGAGGACTATGATAAACAAGATGGGGCTGAGAACCATCCTTGGTGAACTACCTGTACATTAAATTCCTTGCTACACTCATTGCTGACTTTCACCAACATATTTATTGATTTTTACTCTCCTTGTGAAAATCTAATATATGGATGCATGGGCAGACTGACGGATACTTGTAAGGGTGCTGAAATTCAGCTTGTATCAGACACCAGCATCCCTAGAGGACAATCCTGGTGAAAGCTAATAATTACTTCTAACATAGGCATTAGGAAGGGCATCCAGCCATAGAAACCAAGCCAAATCAGACTGGAACCTTGTACAGACACCTGGCTTGCCAGATCTGGTCAAACCGTCCAACCCATGCCAGCATGGAAAACGGACGTTAAAGGATGTTGATGATGATGATAGGCACAGAACCTGAAATTTAGGGGTAGGAGTTAGGAATGACCCTGAAAAGCAGGATTTGAACTTAGACAATACAGAAAGACAGAAGAAATACCCAAGCCATTTGTTTCTGATGCTGTAATTACTCTGCTAGCTCGCTGCCTTGATTTACTATTGTATTGATTGAGAAATTTATCTTTCCCACAAGCGTTATTTTATCCTTTTAGAGTCAGCATTAAAGTAAAAATCCAGGATAGTTAATTGGCGTTACTGTCAGAGAATCAGATGAGATGCCTTGCAGTATCTGTTCCAGACTTTTGCATAATTGATATTTCAGAGTTGTCTCCCCTGCATACCTTGACTAGACTCAACTACGAATCCAATGTTATACCCCACTTTAATATATGGTGAATCGTGATTAATGAAAGCTTTCTTGTTTGCCACATTAAAGGTATTAGTGCTTACTCTGCTAGTCTTTTATTAGCTCGTAGTGATGAAGTTCTCATAATGCCATAGGGGAAAAAACAAACAAACAGAAACCTCTTTTATGTACTCTTCTGTGTAAATACATTGTTTCACTTAATAACTTTGGTATGTAAAGAGCTTTCAAACTACAATGTTCTCAATCTAAAACTAGACATGGCATCGTTGATATTTTAGAAACTGATTGAAATCTGTGATAGTTAAATGAATGCAAACATACATAATTTAGTAATTTGAAAAACAAAAATTAACTAAAATGACTGATGGAATGAGAAGAAAACATTAACCCTGTTCTCACTGAGGAGGTCTTATAAGACCAAAACATGTTCCAGAGTTGCCAAAGATCAGATTAAATAAACATCAGCCCATGAGTTTGGGTTTCATTTCCTAATTTCAATTAAAACCTCAGAGTTGTTTGCTTTACCTTTCTTCACTAGGATAAATAATTTGGCTAATATTTTTTTATTCTTTACATTATGTACTGAAAAAAAAAAAGGTACTGTCCCAAGTCTTATAGGGCCAGTTGCTCTGTTTCCATGGTGTCCATGCCATCGATGATGATAAGTAACCAAGCTCATAATCCCCAGAATTGGATGCCATTTCATCACAGGATTACTCATTTACAGCTGAGGGGACTGGAGCAACATGAAATGAGTTGCTCAAAAACACAATGCACCACCTGGTCCAGGAATTGAAACCATGATCGTGTGATCATGAGTACAACACGCTAACCACCTGGTCACACATTCATTGTCTCACTATGGGTGTTTTATAATTAATTCTTTTGCCTTGTTACTTTAAGTATGTTAGTGCTAATTTATGTATTTCCTCTTACTATAGATTTCTATTAAGAATCATTAAAAAGAAAAACACCACTACAAAAAGGGATCCTTGTTGTATGCTTTCATATCAGTTTATTATTCACACCTGAGACAATTCTCTTTCACTCCAAAGTCACTATCACTATAAATTCTGAAAGAGCTATATCTGATAGTGTATTACTTTTCTACATGACACCTGAATATTCTAAACCTTAAAAAAAAATAAAAAAATTCATATTTGTGATATCCAAGAATTAGTAAAACCATTCTTTGAGACAAAGATGCATGGAAGTTGCCATATCGACCTCCATGTAACTTATTTCCAGAAATAATCATTAAGGCCTACTGTTTCTTACTGGCCATTCATTGAAGAATGCATTTGAACACTCAACTCTTTTTCTTAAAGTATTCTATCTTGGATATGTAGCATTAAAGGATGAGAAAGATTGAGTATGATTTGAGAAACTGATTGATATCAGATGTATTGGTCAATTTATGGAAAATATAGTAAAGTTGATGATAACATATTCATTGTGGCAATCCCAGAAATTTTAATTAATATTGCACCGTAGCGAGGAGGAAAATAATTCATTATTTGATCAATTCTGTTAATAAAGGTAAGGGAAGTAACCCAAGAAAATGACAAAAATAGAATATGGCAGGTGTTTGATCTTTAGCAGCACGGTGACAATTCTGGATATCTAATGCAAAGATATTATACATACTAGATGAATTAGTACTTGTAGTGATTGGGAGAAACTGGCAATGTCAGTTTCGAGAACGTTAGATTTCAGAAACATGTCATAAAGGTTAAGATGTATCACAGACTGGTTTACTCATTTCAGTATTAAAAATGGAGGATACTAAAACTATTTGTTATATCAGAATATATTATAACCTTGCTGTGAAAGGAATTTTAAGGGTATATACCAGAGATGGGAAACCTTTTTATTTTGGAAGGCCACATTAAGTTAGTTGTAATCTGATAAGGCTGCATTTAAGAAACTTCAATTAGATATTCTTCAAAATATATACATTATTTTGTAAATGTCTAACTATTGTGTACTAATTAATTTTTTTTAAAATGAAAAAAAAAATGTTAATTCTAAAGTTAACTAACCTTTTAATGTCTTAAAAGATTTGTTCTTCAACATTTGGATTCATTCAACAGGCCACACAGAATGGCCCAAAAGGCTACTGATTCCCCACCCCTGGTATATACCCTCATTCTCTGAAAATTAGGATAGGTTACAGAAAAATGGATTTCAGGGCAGTTACACTTTGTCAGAGTCTGCTTAAATGATTGTTCTGTTGAAGGCACAGGTATGGTTGTGTGGTAAGAAGTTTGCTTCCCAACCACATGGTTTTGGGTTCAGTCTCATTGTCTGGCACCTTGAGCAAGTGTCTTTTAGAATGGCCCCAGGCTGACTAAAGCTTTGTGAGTGGATTTGGTAGATGGAAACTGAAAGAAGCCCATCGTATATGTGTGTGTATTTGTGTTTGTCCACACTGATTGACGGGGACAAACACAACTGATGTTGGTTTGTTTACCTTCCTGTAACTTAGTGGTTCAGCAAAAAGAGCCTGATAGAATAAGTATCAGGCTTAAAATCAAATAAGTACTGGGGTCAATTTGTTCAAGTAAAATCTTTCAAGGTGGTGCCCCAGCATGACTGCAAACCAATAACTAAAAAAAGTAAAACATAAATGAGTATATAGAAAAACATTGCTTAGAATAATTTGTATCAATTTTTTATGGTTCAGTGACAGAAGAAAGCGCAGAGTCCATAATCCTTTCTCAAGGCCTCTGAGACTGGTGGGAGAAAGTTTTCAGTTTTCTTAAAACCAAAGACCTAGCAAGAATACTTGTAACTGAGTGACTTCTAGTAAAGGCAACCAAGAACCAGATGGTGGTATTAAATCTTTGTCCATAAATCACAGAATGAAAATTGCAAGTTCAGTATTACTATCATTTTACATCCATTTTCTTTCGTGCTTGCATAGGTTGGGCAGATCTTCTTCATTACACCATCTTGCCATTTAATACTCCCTTGGTGAAATTTAACCTATTGAGATTACTCTTTTCTTCTTTCCCCAGTTCTTTTCATCATCATTTTTGCACAGGTTCAATCCACTGCTGGACGAAGGCCTCAACATGTTCTCTCCACCAACCATGGTCAGATGTTTTTCTCATCCATGCTTGGGTGTTGAAAAATTTAACAAAATCTTCATTTCCACTTCTGCAAGGTCTTCCCCTCCTTTTTTTCCTGGATATTGTGTCCACTCTGTCAGTATGATATTCTACCTATCATCCTTTCTTCTAAACACATGTCCCACGAAAGACCATTTCAGAGATTTTATTTTCCAGTTAATATCCGTTAATCCTTTAGCATTCAGATTAGTCTGTCAAATGTAATGTTTACTTATTCACATTGTTTTGAATCATTCATACATTATCTCATAGCTTTGAGATTTTGATGATGTGACTGTATATTTTTACAATGACATTGTAGGATAGGTGAAAGAGGCCACATCTTGACAATTTGAACATAAAACAGGTAGAATATTTGGGCCGGTTTAAATGCTAAAGGGTTAAACCTGTTGCCACTCTTATCCTGTTGTTTCTCCACTTATCCCTTTTGTTAATCTTCAGCATTCTCTTTCCCATGGCTCTTTGTGTTGATCTTAATTTATTTTCAATGCTCTTGTTGGTAGTCCATATTTCTGATGCACACGTAATGGTAGGCAGCACACACTGGTTAAAAACCTTTCTTTTTAGACACATGTGGAAGTTACTTCATATTTAAGATATATAGTCTTACTGTGGAATGATAGTATGTTTAAGATCAGTGTTTTTCTAACATCTAGATGAAATGCAAGTATTTGACTGGCACGCATTAGCTTTGAATTTAAAATATTTTTGTTCAAAGCATCAAAAGTTTTACTCAGTGGTTGAGAAAAATCAAAGGTAATGTCACTTAAGATACATTTGAAGCAATTTTATTATCCCTTGATTATGCCTTAACTTAAATTAGCATTTAATCTGGCCATATCCTGCCCAAATATTCTACTTGTTTTATGTTCAAACTTATCAGATCCAACCTCTCACACCTACTCTACAAAGTCATTCTAAAAAATATACAAGCACACCATTGAAATCTTGAAACTACAAAATAATGTGTGATTAATTCAAAACGATGTGAATAAATAACCAATACATCTGACAAAGAAATCCATGGAAAAGATTTTTTTTATTGTATCACCAATGATCCTCTATGTTGTAGCTTGATCTGCTAGAAATAGAAGCCAAATCTCTCCAAAATCATACACCCTATCATCATTTGACAAAAATGGAAGGACACATTGGATAACAATGGTCTGGCAATGTGAGATTCAAAGCAAGCGGTGCTCATCAGACAGTGAGACATCACCCTTCACCATTTTCTGTGACTCCACCACCAATGGTGGCGATGGACAGCATTATCGTGTTGTAACCATCTTTCAACTGGACAGGGACCTGGAACGATGGGATCCTAGGGATAATGTAATCCTAAATACACTATATTTGAAGGAAAGACGGTTGTGGTTGGAATACCTCTGATCAGCGGCCTGCTAAGTTTGGGATGACCTGAGGCTAAATAACCAACACACAGTAAA
Organism: Octopus rubescens; assembly: GCA_027564515.1. Lineage (NCBI taxonomy): Eukaryota > Metazoa > Mollusca > Cephalopoda > Octopoda > Octopodidae > Octopus > Octopus rubescens. The sequence continues at coordinate 20,312,602 of JAOPUL010006720.1, read as the reverse complement.
GTGGCTGGTGATCAATAAAAAGCAAACTGATTTAAACTCATCTAACCCATGTCATCATAGAAAAACAGATGTAAAACTATCACATAAAGGCATCTTATAATAGAGTGTTTGTAAGCAATCATGTATACATTGTTTCCTTAATGATCATCAGCACAGT
>JAOPUL010006720.1:20284328-20298076 GCA_027564515.1 Octopus rubescens | reverse complement strand
ATATAATGTTAGGACGTCATATAAATTCGACTGCCTCTGTCGCTCTCTCTATATTTTATATTACGCCTTCTGGCTTCAAGCGAAACCAGTGCCTTTATTGTCACTGGTTTTCTATACATATCACTTGCGTGACAATAGCTACTATTTCCGGCCATCGGTAACCAGTACCGGTGCGAATTTCTATAGTGCGCAGCCGCGCTTCAGGGCGAGATTCACTCCTCTCAGCAGAGCGTCCAGGTCGGCCACGCCGATGTGGTTGGAGTCCTCCTTCTTCCTGAGCCAGGCTGCGTCCTCGACCTCGACATCCCCTATCTCCAGAGGGATCCCTAGTGCTATGTTGCTGGCATCGCACCATACGGTCCGGCTCTCCGATTTGGGGACGTACCAGAATCCTCTTACTGGGTCATCTGCCGTATGGCTTACAGATCACAATACATTTTTCCAAGAAGGAAAATTAAGGGCTATCAGAGAGAGCCGGTATTGCTGAAAATAGGAGTTAAACACGCCAGCTGCTGGTTAGCATTTTCGTGAAATTAAATCATCGACTCACTTGAACAACATAATAATAATTTAATTTGTCATAGTTTATATATACAAACATTGGAAGTGTAGCAGATATGGATAAGTGTGTCAGCGCAGAGAATATATGGTGATCTGTGTTGAAATATCATAATACGAAACTTACAGCGAATTAATTGAAGTTTCACAGAGAAGAAATAATTTTTTTCTTCAGGAATATGAAAGAGAAATGTGTTCAAAAGCATTTGGCTGTTGGACGATGGTTTCCGAGATCTTCTGATGGTTCAACATTATTCACACTTCAGTCGCAGTACTCTTCGAGGTACAGCAGAAACAGGTCTTGTCACCTCTCTGTTTCGCAAAAGAACCTCTTGCGAAAACGTTTAGCAAAGTGCTGCACATATGCACAGCGATAGTATTTCGTTAAACGGAGATTTCCACTTCGTAAATGCAAACAATATGTAAAGAAAAGTAGTTAACTCGCTTTGATACATCACCATATTATCCCTTGGCAAGCCGATAAGGCGTTAGGAAAAGGGGAAGCAACATTGTAATGCAAACATTGAAAAATATAGAACAAAATATGCAAACATACTGAGAGCAAGTGTCAGAGTATTCTTGCTGAGCAAGGTAGTTTCCGTAGAGTTAGCGTATAATTTATGACCTCTAAAAAAACTATGCACAACTTTACATGAAATAGAAATCACAAAATACAGTATTCAATAAGTGGTTGCAAGGGCAGATCTTGATTACTAGTAGTGCAGCAGTGTTAATGGTGCAAGAGTCTCCAACAAAAGAAACGAAATACTTGCGACAAAGGAATGTTTGAAAAAAGGCAATGTTATAAGTCCTGTGCGAAAGGAATTTCGCACCAATAACAAGAGTTTGTTCGTATAAATGTTACAAAGTTCGTACATTAAAAAAGTGTATGTTGCAACGGTGTTCATATCAAAAGAAAAGAGATGTGTATGTCAGTTGGGATGTGTTAAAATGAATTGAGACCAAAGGATTTAGTTTATATTTATCATAGATTTTATTCAGCCATAAACTAAGTCTTTCACAACTACGATGAGCTGGAAGTAAATATAAATGTTAATCAGTTTTGATAGAGAATCTCTGGTCATGGAGCTTGTTACAGACGGTATTTTTTTAGTGTTGTGGAGGAAGGTATTGATACAAGGCTCGCACGCAAGAAAATTTTGTGTATGTGTAAAAAACTAGATCTCGATGAAGGTACTAAAATGGCAGAAGTAGACTGTCTAAAAGTGAAGAAAGAACTGCCGTTTTTTAACAGGTAACTCGAATTTATAGCTATTTAAAGTTGAACTAAGTAATTGGTTTCAAATTTTGGCACAAGGCCAGTAATCTCGGGGGAGGGGGTTAAGTCGATTACATCGACTCCAGTGTTTAACTGGTACTTATTTTACCGACTCCGAAACGATGAAAGGCAAAGTCGACCTCTGCGAAATCTGGTAATTCTTATGTTACGTTCATCGTTATTTTGACTTACACACTTTCCTCTTTGAGTGCCAACTCTATAGCCAGTTCAATGCAGTCGACTGAAGTAGAATGGACTGATATTCTATATTCTTTTCTTGTGTTGTAATTCGCTTTTGTCAGCATCAGCTTCACATTTGACAAACTTTCTCTATGGAACTCTAGCAATTTAATCTCATCTTCTATGGTTTCATCATTTGCCAGTGTCATAATATCTTGCCGAACTTGAGGTAGGACTTTCTGTTAGTGGAAAATTTGCAAAATCATGGACATAGTCTGATCATGTGTTTTTCCAAACACCATTCATAGCTAAGGAGTTCGCTTCAACTAGCGATTTTCTTATATTATTTATTGCATCCGTGACGTTGAGCTTTTTCCAGTTATCCCATCAATTGCTTTTGCGAGTTACTTCAAAGTGTTCAGATAATATGCTTTGAAATTAGCTATTACACTCTGATCCATTGACTAGAGCAAAGAAGCTATATTATTGAGGTTATATTACATTATTATATTATCAGAAAGACCATTTAATTTCACCGGTGGCTTGGTGCATTGTTTAAAATGAACAATTCTTTGTTAGAAAATATTTAGTCTTGTACTGCATCCTTCTACAGCAGAGCAAAGATATTTGTGAACCGGTCATGGAAAAGACTCATAGACATCCACGTCTTTTTGTTTGAATGTTAAATGACAAATATATTTAACGTGGCATATCCTTTGAAAACTCTTAGACTTTCGGAGATATACGCACATAAGGTCTTTAATTTCATATCATCAGAGGCATTTCCTTCCACATGTGTTAGACGATTTTTGGACGCTTTAAAGCTTGGTACTGATATTTCTTTACTAAAAATAGAAGTTCTAATAAGCAGACGCTTCCAGAAAAATCCAGTTTCATGAACATTGTACGTATATTCTGGTGTATAGCCTTTTTTGAGCAGTCATTTTCTTTCAGTTCCTAACGATAATTAGTAGCAGAATCTCTATTCTTCACAGGCAGCTTCATTTTAATATAGTGCAAATCAAGGCACCTCTTATGGTTTTCAAAGCAGTCTTTAATAGTCATTTCTGACTAGGTTTTACATCAGAAATTATACTTTCTTCTTTCTGCAAATCCTCATGCTACTTTTATCTTTCACCTGTCGTCGATCCTTGCACTCAAGTATCACAGATTTATAAAAATAAGTCCAGGTAGTTAACTGAATAAGTACTTGATAATTTCATCTAATTTTATCATTATTTTAATGTATTGTTCAAAGCTTAATATTTTTGCAATATGGATAAGATTTTCTCCTCATCAAATCTTTGTAAAACAGCAAGTCTGTATAAGTGCGGGAACAAAATTTGCTTAGGTGGTGCAAACTCAGTTTTTCAGGAGGATGTTCAAAGTGCTTTCATTTCCCCACAAACATTTTATGGGGTGCACTTGCACCCCCCTCCCCGCAGCACCCCTGCAACCCCTGTTCCCGAGCTTATGAAAGTTTGACATCGAACGCAACCCCTTTACAACTTCTTTTGGGACTACTCTCTCCATTCCCACTTGATGCCCCCTTTCCAAGGTTATACACTATACCGATACGTTGTAGTTAAATCTAACAGCGGCGAAAAAAGACAAGAGAACCAGCTCAAACAATAACTCACTACGTCGATCTTATTAATTCGAACACAAGAATAGAAATGAGAAAATGAAAGGGATGGTGGAGTGACGTTGAAAGAGGAGAAGTGTACGATGTGGGAGAAAGCGCAATATAATTAATATTAGTAACAAAACTGTTGAGAACCCAGAGAATAATGAAAAAAACAAGGTCAGTTGAATTGGTTCACGCAAAAACAAGGTGGAAGTTAAGAAAAGAGCGGGTAGATATAAGCAGCAATGTTGGGAGCAATGACAAATAAAGAGTGGGGGAGGATTGGAGTGCTGATAGATGTTGAAAACCTGCTAGAAATAACATTCAATTATCCCTGACACTACACTGTATCGTCTTAAATAAAGTTTACATTGAACAACGTTGTTCCATACTACAACAAAAGCAATGTTGTAATGACTGCAATCCTTTTTGTTCTATGTCTTCTTGATCAGGTCTGACATAAAGAGAGTGTTAAACAAATACAAGAACGACATTAATGTACGTAATGAAGGTCTACCCAGTTAGCGTGGAGCTCTGAGTTCAAAACCTTCCATAAATTTCTTTTGGAAGCTGGAGATGAACTCTGTCAAAATAAGTTTTTCTAGATACTGCATATAATGTTGATGCTTATAAGGGAGGAGTAACAATGTCTCTGTGGGTCATCAGACACAAAGTCTTTGTTTAATTAATGGATTCTCATTTTAAAACTGCTATATATTTTCTTAAACCAAGATATCACAATGAGATAACAAAACATTACTGAAAATTTCGTCGTTATATGTTGAAGGGACGAGTATATACTTCGATGTGTTTTCTAGTTGTCTTTGTCAATCAATTTCGTTGAAGTACTGCAGGCTTTAGAAATATTCGCTTTAACATCGATTGGGGGAATTCAATGAGGTGTAATCGTGACAGTACAGTGAGGACTCCGGATATGTTTTAGTCTCTTCAGTGAACTGACCAGACGATACCTGACAGGAAGATAAAGATTTTGAGTGAAGCAACATCGACTGATCTGACAACTTAAAATAATGATTAGAGGAAATTTCTAATAGGCGCCTTCTGGATAAAGAATACACATTTAAGTGAGGTTAAGATATTTATTGTTGTAGGCACAAAATATTTAATTAATTAAAATTTTTCCCGAGTATAGACAAAAACTATAAACGTTAATGATTAATTCTTGTTAATAATGTCAATAGAAATAACGCCGAAATCCAAATTAAATATTGGCTGGGTTAATATAGCGGAGACTAAGTCTGATATTTGTCAGTACGGTGGCAATTTCAGACGTGTGTTAGACTTCTTCAATAAAGTAAAGTCATATTGGTAAGGTATAAATATATGTGCACCTGTATAAATATTTATGCCACGAATATAGAGCTGTATTAATGAGGGTATACGATATCTTAGCGTTTGGTACCAAACACGGCAATTCATTTATATCAGCTATTTCGTTGCTCTTCAGTCTGAGGTTAGTTGGGATTATTATCAAGATTTGTCATGTGATTTGTTAGGTCACCACAAAATACTATCTCTTCATGTAAGGTAGTCAATCAAGTGTAAACTGGAATGAATACCAGCACCCTTTACTAACCCTGCTCATTTGTGGGCTTCACTCGACTCTAATCTCTTTGATGGGAAGATTTCTGTCAGTTCGTACCATCACTGCATGTACAGACGAGGCTCCCTCTGAACCTCACTTCACTGTGGTCCGAGACTCGCTTATTCCTCCCATACTCTTCTACCTGTAAATTAACGAACTTATTACAGTTACCTTCAAGAAAAATCATTCCAATGCAGACCACTCTCCTCTCAACTGTAACCTTCCTCAACTATATGCAACCTAGACATCTCACACTAAACATGCACTACTAGCAGAGACTTCGAAAGCATTCTATAATGGGAACTCGAAAATGTTGTTTCCTTCACCAACACAAAGATACAGTCTTTGTGTATATATTAAGGAAACTGCAGCCCGCTCTCTCTAGTCTTTAACAACATGCAATAAAAACAGTTTTCTACACCTCTCCCTCTAGTCTTGGAAAACACGTAATTAAAACTATATTCCACATCCCTCTCTCTCTAGTCTTGCACAAAATGTAATTAACACTCAAGTCATTACAAATGCTTTTAATCTTTCTTACTTGTCCTACACCACATAACAGAACAAAACTACATCCCCAAATATTAACTTTCCTCTTCAGGACCATGGGGTATTTCAGCTCGTATTAGCTCCTGACTCTTCAAAGCTCAAGTATTAACCCCAATGGAGCATTTCTTCCGTATGTAGGACGGTGTCACTGCTGATGCTGATATACATAAAAACCTTTTAGATTACACCCAAAAGATGCAACAGGTTGGCAACGATGATCTCTGTTCTTCATATTTCATTCAAACTCATCCTTCATATTTATTGCTTCTCATCCTATTTCTCACCTCCCCAACCCCGCACTAATCTCCATACCCAATCCTTTCTGCAGAGGACGTCAACTTTCTGCAAGTTCCTTACTACCACTTTTTCCCCCTACAGACTTCGATTTGCAACTGTTTAAACTGAACACCAATCACATCCATCTGGGATTGTCTTGGAATGAGACCTGCCAAATACAGGACACGAAATTCTTTCCTCTTTAACGAAACTTTTGTCATTAGCAGATGTTAGAATAGATAGAGTGCCTAAATAAATATCTCTAATTCGAATCTAGTGGGGTCGACTTTGATTTCATTTTTCGGGATTCGATAAAATGAATACCGGTAATACATTAGTTTTTCTTTTAAATCTCAACTATTCCCCCACCAGCCCTATAAATTGGTAAACTGTATACCCTGATAAATCCTTTATTTACAAACAGGTGAACAGGTATATTAAGAATAAAACAGTGCACATCAAAGTATATGTAAGGTCCCTGGGGAGAAATGGTCGGTTTTGTGGTAGCTGGATGGAAAATGATCAACTTGGATTGCTGGTGAGATGTTCCGATGAGATAAGTGTTGAAGCCGTTAAGTGTAGTGGCATCTACATCGGTTTTTCCAGTGTAATGGCCCGTGAGATGATGTTTTGCCGTTGCCATCTCTCAGGGGCCGTTAAATGTAATTGTGGCTATAGATCTAACGACGTAGATCTAGTGCTGTGGTACAAAGTAATAATAACCAACATATAGAAGATGAGAAATGATATTATACAACTAGGATTTATTCGCTATGCTGTGTTCAGCCATAGAATTGAGTATTAGTAGCAATAATTGGTTAGTAGAAGAAAGAACATCGCTATTCACAAGCTCTTGTGTTTGTGGCTGGAAGCTGTGCGTGTGTGCATCATAGAGACAGAGGTTCTCACTGTGTGTGTGCTACGGGCAAAACTCTGTGTTGACCGGAAGTGATTCCAATCGCTTGTCGAGGCTGACTGCTATGTTTTGGTATTGTGTTATTCTTATTCATAATTAAATGTAGGTCACTCTTAGACAAAGGATTTCTTGATTAGACCTGTGGAGGGTCAGGTGCATCCCATCAATCTCCCAGCAGAGATAATATGTCAGACTTCCTGTCTCCGAAGCAAACTGTATGGATTCGGGGTTTCAAATCACAGCCGTGCTGGAAAGCGAGCTCCTACATACACATACTTTCAAGTCTTCTGCCGCAAAATTGGCGCCTAAGTGCCAAAGCTAGACGCATCACTTACTGTGAAAAATGATTGACCAATCTGAATAAAACATTTGCTTTTATTCTGCTTTGATTAATTCCTCACCACCCCAACATATAGAAGAATCTATTTCTATTTACAATAACATAATTAAAAACTAAAAAAATAAATGTGAACTGATGAAATATGTAAAGAACGGATGAAAGAGACGAGTTTAATTCAAATATTGACTTGTATGGCATGTATTCGGATAATTAAAATTTGACGAAGTTTTTTTCTTTACTATAAATATGCTTAAGTTACAACAAAGTTAAATTTAAACACACATTTTCTTCCAATGAAAAGCTAAGATAAAATCCAATAAAATAGACAAAAACAAAATCTCCCCCACCCCGTCTCAACAAAACAAACAACAAAAGCAGTGTTTTAGTATCTGAATAGAATTATTGAACACGATAACCTAAATCTGGGGAAATTTCTTGAGAAATTGTTGAATTTAAATTTAATTTCTCTTCATTCATATCTTTAAGGCGAAATCTGCTGAGTCTCAGTTAAAGATAAAGCGAATTACCGGGGGATTATTTTTTGCTGCCAATCTATCAAAAAGGATTTCGATTATCACATAAAATTTCAAACTGTTATTAATCAATCACCTTTTCAATCGTTATTGTTGTTGTTATTACTGCTGTAGTAGTATTAGTATTAGTAGTAGTAGTTGTAGTAGTAGTAGTAGTTGTAGCAGTAGTAGTAGTAATTATTATTTTATTATCGTTATTATTATTAAGGTAGCGAACTGGTAGAATCTTTAGCACGTCAGACAAAATGCTAAGCGGCATTTCTCACGGCTTTATGTTCTGAGTTCAAATTCTGCCGAGGACGACTTTGCCTTTAATCCTTTCTGGGTCGATGAAATAAGTACCAGTTGAGCACTGTGGTCGATGTAATCGACTAGCCCCCTCTCCCAAAATCTCAGGCCTTGTGCCTATGGTAGAGATTATTATTATTATTTGCTGCGGAGTACAACGGACGTGTTTTTGAACGCTCTGAGCAAGTCCTCTCTAAAATCATTGTTTACACTCGTTTGTTGTTGTTGTTTTTGTGTGGAAATGTTGTTCCATTTTGTTGCTAAACACACCAGGAACCTGTTACTGGGTTTTCGGTGGTTGTTTGGCTCCACAAGAAGCAACATTCCCCTCCCACCGAAAAACGCTCGGTTGGCATTTAAAACCAAAATATTCCTCAAGATGGTGGCATCCAGTTTGATAGAATTGAAAAAAAGAAACATTTCCTCCCGCCAGTCTTCTTACTGCTGAAGACGTCTCTCCCCTTCCCTCTCTTACAAAAAATAATGTAGGAGTAGGGGAGGAGACAAAAGAGATGGAAATAGTTCAAAGTCCACTCAATATATTGGAGGTTGATGGCAGCAGCATTGGTGGTAATGGCAGCAGCAGCAGCATGAACAGTAAAGGCGACAGCAATAGCAACAGTTGCAGTGACAATAGTAGCAGTAACGACAGCGTTGACAGCAACTCTAAAGGTAGCGGCAAGAGTAACGTTAGTAGTGGAAACGGAATGAATAGAGGCAGCGGCAGTAGTAGTGATATTAGCAAAGGTGGAAGTGGTTATAACTCCACCACCAACAACAATACTAAGACTTCCTTCGCGGGCGTCGTCGACCCAAAACAACTTTTTGCCCTCTCCTTAGAGGATAAAGCCTCTAAATTGGCGAACGCAGCTAAATATAGAAAGATCGAGGGGAGGAGGGCAGAGCTGTCCCCCACCACCCGAAGCGTTGGACGCTACAGCAGAAAAATAGTGATTTATCGCTGTATTAACCATAAATCAAAACGGCTGGAAACGGCAACGAAAGGGCCCTACAAGATATATGGCAGGACATCGGTCATATATCGAGGGCAAAGCAGTTTGGCGGCGTCGAAGTCTTATTTAAGACTGAGGCCCCAGCAATTCAGTACTCGGTGGCCGCTCGTCGCAGTGAAGAATTCATGCTCTTCCCTATGTATTTGGGAAGAAGGGAGTCCACCAGAACTAGATTTGTGGTGGATACGCGCTTGTGTAGTGAATGAAAGCAATTCTCTCCTGGAGGTCAAGAGATCAAGGAGGGAGAACTGGACTGGGATCATACTAGAGATGCTGCTACATGTGAAGCCAGACCAGCTGGAGAGGATCCCAGACCTGATCTCCCTGCCGAATGGAACTGAGTTGAGAATGAGTGTGGAGGGCAATAACAGCAGCAGCAGCAGCAGCAGCAGCAGCAGCAGCAGCAGCAGCAGCAGCAGCAGCAGCAGTAACAACAGCCCCAACAGCACCGCCACCACCATCACCACAAAAATTGACAAGAACTTCAACAGAGAGGACACCCAGGTCTTTCGTCAACCTAGCTCTCCATCTCCTCCTCTCACAAACACACACTCACACATAGACATCTACACAAAGATAAACACCCACCCACTCTCATCGGGGGCGGATTACACAGACACTGGTTCCTACACATCTCAAAGCGAAGATGAGGAGGAACCACAAAAGCCAAAAAAATTAATTAAAAAGAAGGCACAGGAGGAAAACAGCCGGCTTCACACCAACACACAGAGAAAATGCTAGCAAAACAAATACAGTCACACAGACAACAACACCAACCCCACCAGCTCCGCAACCGTCAACACAACAAAAGCTACTACCATCAGCACAACCAACACCATGACAACCCCACCCCACCCTCAAAAGAAAGCTTTCAGAAGAGATAACGAAGCAGACTCCCAATTTTATGCTAATGAGGAGAGCCAACAAATATTTGATGGCCCTCATAGCTCAAAATAAAGAGATTGAGTGAGGGGGAGAAATTCCCTGCACTAGAACTCTTAAAGTGCCGGAAGAGCTGTTGCTAGTGCGTATGCCACTAACAACTTATAAAAACATTAGAGAGGTCTTCCCCCACCCCTAATGTAAAAGCCACTAAAATACTTTTAAAATGTTTCCCAGAAAAACCCCAACCAGATCCGGAGGCCGGACCATCCGACCGCCAACAGCACCGGCAGTGTAAGTATCCCCGCTCCTTTTCTTTCTCGCAGCTCATTCCGGCTGGCAAGGCGATGGTTAAAGTAGGTTGTATAAATGTTCGTGGCCTGGGGTCGCACTGGATGCAGGGTCGCTTGCTCAACGACCTCAGGAACTAGCTATGGATATGATGGCCGTCAGTGAAACCAGGATTTCCAACACAAGCGATCTAGCCCCCATCTTGGATGATTTTGAGATCTACGTATTTCTCAGTCAGCCTGGAATGGGAGGCGGGGTAGCAGTGCTATTTAGGAAAGGCCTGGATCTCGAGGTACGGACGGTCTTCTTGAACCCGGAAAGTAAGTTGGTGGTCCTGGATGTGAGCAATAGCGAAGGTGGTGCTTTCAGACTAGTCGTTGTGTACAGCCCACCAGGGGCGGGATAGCCAGATTTCTTCAGACGCTTGGAGGTTTTCTTTGGGACGTCTCGCTCTTTAGTTCTAGTGGACGATTGGAACGCTATCTTGGACGCACGCCTGGACAGGGTAGGACCAGCCGATAGGAGAGCGGGGTGAAAAAGTCTCACAAACTTGCTCAGTCGCTTCCAACTGGCAGACATGTACCGACTGGATTTCCCGAATGCGCCAACGTGGACATGAGCAAACAGCACCGGATCTTCCAGATCGTATCTAGATAGAATATTCTGTAGGCCAGTAGACAAAAATAGCATAAGATGTCCACATTTCAAAATCGTCGGCTACACAGACCACAGATTTGTGACCTGCACGGTCGACCTAAATATGATCCATAGGCTGGGCCCAGGGTACTGGAAGTTGAACGCGTCTTTCTCGGTGCGTCAATCATTCAGAAACCGGGTTAGCATGTTAGTCCAGCGGAGGGTTGTTTACGATAAAGAACAAGAGAACAGTTTACGATAAAGAACGACAGAACAGTGATGTCATTGTTATGCAAATTAAGGTTGCTTTGCAAGAAGCTGATCAAAGCTATTTAAGGACAGCGGCACAACCTTTTGATTAATACAATATAACACAACAACCACGATTTATTTTATTGATCTCCGATGAATGAAATGCAGATTCGACTTTGCGTTAATTAAAACACTGAATCATTAAAATAAAGTTCTATAATCTATAATATTATTATTCAGCTTGTTATGACATGTGTCCGTGTGTATTACGCAGTAGACAACCTTAACTATGGAACGAAAATGATGACATGACGGCGGACATTTTTAATTTAACAAAGCAATGGTATTGAAGATCCATAAATTTATTTATCGATACACAAATTAGATTTCATAAAACCTGTAATTTTACACATCTCCCGCTAATGTTAGATTAATTTAAAGAGAGACAACATGTGTGTGTGCGCGTGCGCATGTATGTGGTTGTTAAAGGGCTGGTTTGTTAAATCATTAAAGTTTAACCTGAGTAATTTCACTTCACAAAATAGATAAATACCTTTATTTATTACATGCTTTTACAAAGTAAAGTGTGCGTGTGTGCATGTGTGTGTGTGTATGTATGTATGTGTATGTAGGTATGTGTGGATATGGTAGGTATGTATGAGTAATGTGTGGTGTATGGTGGGTATGTGTGTAAGTGTGTGTGTGTGTGTAGTATGTGTACGAAGGTGGGCTGAAAGGTTCATGTGGTGAATATGAAAGAGTGATGCTAGAGATGTGAAATCATGCATGCATTAATTTCAACCCTTCTTGCATTGTTTCTTTCCGGGTAAAATGATATTTGACTGTTCAAAGAAGACTTCAAATGTAACTGGTAGTGAATTCTCTTGAAAATCAACAACATTTGGCATCATCGTGTTATCAAGTACCTACAGAAAAAGGGTTTAGCCCCCAAGGACATTCATGTTGACATGGTTGCTACATTAAGGGATGACGCTCCAGTTTTATCAACAGTGCACAAGTGGGCAGCTGAATTTAGGAGGAGAATGGAGGGTCTTGAAGATAACCCAAGGTCTGGAAGTCCTACAACTGCCACCACTGAGGAAAACATTGATCGTGTTCACTACATGGTGATAGACGACAGGCGATTGACTATAAATCAAATAGCCAATGCTATTAGCATATCGCATATCCCGTGAAAGAGATGAGAATATTCTGCACAATGAAATTGGCATGACGAAGGTTTCTACTTGGTGGGTGCCTCGTATTCTGACACCTGATAAAAAGCGCACCAGGCTGATCACATCACAAGAAAATCTGACATTGTTTGAGGCAATCCAGCTGGTTTCCTTGAACGTTTCCTAACACAGGATGAGCGTTGGCCAGAGACAAAGAGACAATCCATGCAGTGGAAACACCACTCTTCACCTGCTCCAAAGAAGGCCAAGATTGTTTCATCTGCAGGGAAGGTGATGGCCTCAGTTTTTTTGGATGCAACAGGCATTATGTTTATTTGACTATCTTCAAAAAGGCCACATCTTAAATGGAGAGTATTATGCCAACTTGCTGAGGCAGTTACGAAAAGCTATCAAGATAAAACTCCCAGGAAAACTGACAAAAGGGATCTTGTTTCATCAGGACAATGCTCTAGCATAGAGTCTTTGGTTTCAATGGCTGCTGTGACTTTGAACTGGTTGATCACCCTCCCTATTCTCCTGATTTGGCCCCATCAGACTATCATCTGTTTCCCAACATGAAAAAAACAAATCCCCACATGGCTAAGAACCAGTATCGCAGTGATGATATCGCCATATATGCTGTCGCTACCAGTTACTTTTGAAGTCTTCTTGTAGTAGTCAGATGTCAGTTTACCTGTAAAGAAACAATGCAGTTATTAATAAAAAAGGTTTGAAGTTAATGCATGTAAGATTTCACTGCTCTAGCATCACACCTTCATAGTCAGCCTATGAACTTTTCAGCCCACTCTCGTATGTGTGTAGAGTATGTATGTATGTAGTATGTGTATTTGTGTAGTGTGTGTGAGCGTGTGTGTGTTGTGTAATGTATGCATGTATATAGTGTATGTAGTCTCTGTGTGTGTTGTATATGAGTGTAGTGTGTAAATATGTGTCGTTATGGACGTATGTATGGTGTGTTTGAAGGGATGCATGTGTGTGTAGTGCATGTGTATGTATAGTGTATGCATATAGTGTGTATAGTATATGTATGTAATGTGTATGTGTGTTGATATAGACGTATGTGTGGTATGTTAGAAGGAATGCATGTGTGTAACGTGTGTGTGTGTGTAATAAATGTGGGTAGTGTACGTGTGTGTGGTGTATGTGTGTAGTGTGCGTGTGCGCTATATATGTATGTGTGTGTCTATATGTGTGTTTGCATGGACGTAGTGTGGTGTGTTTGAAGGAATGCATGTATGGCGCTTTGAAGGGTCCTCTGTGTGTGTGTGTGTGTGTGTGTGTGTGTGTGTGTGTGTGTGTGTGTGTGTGTGTGTGTGTGTGTGTGTG
>JAOPUL010006720.1:19764674-19786807 GCA_027564515.1 Octopus rubescens | reverse complement strand
CCAGGCAAAGCCTGCATCATCTGCTGCCATTAATGTAGCTCCCTGGTTGTTCTAGGATTTTCCATCTGATTGCATACTGGGTTATTTCGTCTTTTAAGTGCCATATGTGGCTGGCCAGGGATATTCTCAACTATGCGCCTAGTTTTACAATAGCCTCGATATTCTCAACTAGGCGCAATGTTGAGAATATCTTCTCACAGGCCTAAATCATAGCCGAGCTATGAACTAGAAATGCACATACCTTGCATGTGTGCATTCAATATTGTTTATATTCCATGAGGTGCTTCTAATTCATATTTGAATATTTTCCTTGGTATGAAATGTTGGGACATACCAGTTGATTGTGTTTACACCAATATACATATAGTCATGGACAGTGATTTAACTTACATCAGGTCCCGCCCTCTGGTAGGTAGTATTGACAAGTCACAAGAATGTCGAAACATTGTCTACTGCTCCAGAACGAGGCTGGTGTGAGTTATCTCGCTTGTCCTTTCAGTTAGGTTTTTTTTTAAACCAGGCGCATAGTTGAAAATATTTTCTCAGAGGTCTAAATCGCAGCCAACCCATGAACTAGAAACACACACACGCATGGGTGTGTGCGTTCAATATTGTTTATATTCGTGAGCTGCTTCTAACTAATATTTGAAAATATATATGTATTAGCTTTTCAGCCAATGAGGAAACCTGTGACATAATGAAATACCACCTAAATAAATGTCCTTCAAGTTACATTTCACTATCTTTAGAAAAAAATGCAAGATGCATGGGATAAGTTTGTTAGATATAAACTGCACTCTCTATAAACAGATGGGCTGAAGAATAAGTGCTTCATAAGAGGTGATCTCAACTAAACAATAGTGTTTCTTTATAAAAATATGGTAGTTTACCCCATGTATATCTTACCTTAATTTTGTGATAGTGGGATGCCTAAGATATTATTTTAACAAAAGCTGCATTCTTTTTTGGTTTGATTACAATTTTTTAAAGTTAATTCCCAATATATTGTAAGAATATATCATAGATGTGCGTGCATTTTTGAAAGTAATTAAAACAAAACAATCATAAATATTATAGCTCTATGTGTATGTGCCCATGTGTTTATGGGTTCTATATGTTGCAGGAAATAATACATCAAAAAGTGAGAAATATCAAGTAAAATGATATTTCTTTAGAAATTCAGCTTTATCTTTTACTTGTTTCAGTCCTCAGATTGCGGCCATGCTGGGGCACTGCCTTGAATATTTTTAGCCGAAATGAATCGACCCCAGCATTTACTTTTTCAAGCCTGGTACTTATTCTATCGATCTCTTTTGCCGAACCGCTAAGTTACAGGGTCGTAAAACTAACCAACACTGGTTGTCAAGTGATGGTGGGGGACAAACACAGACACAAGGACACACACACATAGATATATGCATATGTATATATACGACGGGCTTCTTTCAGCTTCCCTCTACCAAATCCACTCACAAGGCTTTGGTCGGCCCGAGGCTATAGTAGAAGACACTTGCCCAAGGTGCCACGCAGTGGGTTTGAACCTGGAACCATGTGGTTGGGAAGCAAGCTTCTTACCACACAGCCATGCCTGTGCCTATACAGAACTTTCCTTCATTTTTTTGTTTGGTTGATGGGGTTGGAATGAATTTGCATATTTGATTTCTTTTAAAAGTTCTTTGAACATCTTGATCATTAAACATAATTATGCTGATGAGTTTTTATATCTTGTATTTTGGTTCACTGCATGAAATTGTGTGTTAAAAACAACAGTGATAATTGTCTTGACAAAATTAATTTATAGCTTTAATTAGTAATTCTGCAAAGGCTATTAAAAAATTTCTTGGAGCCTTATTATTATGCAGTTTAGTTTCACTTGGGATTTCATCTACAGATACATTAATTTTATATTAAAGACCGTTCTATGATTTTTTGGTTCTAATTTTCATTGAGTAATTTTTGTTTAAAGATCAGTTGACCAATGTTAAACATTTAGAAGAGGATTTGATCTCTGATAACATTGTTATTTCTATATAACAGTGACATTAAGGTTATTCAAAATAGGCCACTGTTCTAAATTGAATTCTTTAAATGTTGAAGAATGCATGTTTTATATCTCTTTACTCTTCTTTCTGTCAACCATTATTGACATGCCCAATAAATCAGCAGTAATTCTTGATATGCTCTTCTCACACTTTGCCTATTTTCAATGGGTATATTATCTTTTCTTCAAAAATTGAAATATAATCACAAAAAATTCATTTGTTTGTATATGTCTATTTATACTTGTTTTGGATGGAATTTTTTACAAAATGTGATTAAAAGATTTCCCTTGACTGATATTTCAGATTCTTTTCAGTTTTCTTCATTAACTTGTAAAACTGAATTTATTTATCACTCACCATAATTCTTGTCTACATTTATCATTTAAGTCTATTTTTCAAAGCATTACAATAAAATTATTGAATAAATTGGCAGCAGATCTGATGTTACAAGTTTTGATCCTGCCCCACTCTCATGGTTGACGCTAAGATAAGCAGGTTTTAAAAGAATATTTTTGTTAATATAAAATAACAAGAGATTACTGAAACAAGTCCCATGCGATCACTAAATCTTCATTAAGTAGTTGACAAAACATTATCCCTCTATTTGCTTTAAAATGGGATATCTATGCAGTATCTACATGTTAGCTTGACATGCTACAATTAGCAGCTAAATCTCCCTCAAATCAGATTTATATCAAGGACATATTGGATAATGGTAGTTCTAGATAGACTGCTTGAAAAAAAAAAAAAGGCTGGTGGGTCATGGCTGGAATGATTTTGATTAGAGTTGACATAAAGCTAAACAAAACAAAAACAACATATGCTTGTATATTTAAGGGAGACATGCCCATGGTATCAATCAGAATGGCCACAAAACGAGATCATAGATTACATAAAAATGTTCAGTCAGCTATGCCATAACTCTGCTAAAACTAAACAAATGTTCAGTCAGCTACCTGTATGTCATAACTCTCCTGAGATTAAACAAGTGTTTAGTCAGCTACTTGTATGTTATAATTCTTCTGATACAAAGAGCTGTCTAAGACTATCAACAACCACAGCAACTGTAAGTGAAGTAATTAGCTGATTACAAACAGTTTACATTATAATATATGCTGGAAGAACATGTCATATAATACATAAATATGAATGATAACATGGCGGAAGAATCAGCATCTGCTCCAGAGGAATGTGAACCTGTGGTGAAAATAAATGATATTCACCTGTTGTTTGGTTAAGTTTTTATAGCTGAAAGAATTGAGAGCTGAGTTATCCATTGTGGCCTGTTCCACATGAAATGTGTATGAGTAAAACTGTCAAAAGAAAGATGTAATAAGTTCAATTTTAGCTTAAGTAACAACCAATAGTTTGGTAAAAGAGATTCACTTAACAATATTTTTTTATTCCAAAGGTACCATAAACTTTACATATTTATAAGAAAAAAATTACTTATCGCCTCAACTGAAAACTAGTTCTTAATGGAACAAAATAGAACAACACAATTCACCATTCTTGTATTTCTCTCCCATGTATCATATGATAAATAAAATTTATTATTTACTGTCATTCTGCCATTGGTTCCAAAGCAGAATTTAATATTTTGGCAAACTTGCCAAGTTACTTTATATATTGGCAAAAAAAAAAAAAAAAAATGGATTGGATACTTTTAAATAATTGTTATTTTCTAAACTAAGAATTCATTACTAAATAAAATACATATTCTGTAATGTGATGAAGTGTTTCTGTATATTTACCTTTGATTAACGCATGCTACATACACTTCTAAACAGTATTTATAGTTTATAATTGTTAGTTATCATTTTCACTGTCTATTACTTGTTACCAGCTCATACTCCCACTACTGCTGCTGTTTATTTAGTCTCATCTATATATATAAAACAGAGGATTTGTGTGTGTGTACGTACCCACATAACTTCTACAATTTGTATCTGCTTTTCTTCAAATTTGGAACACACGTGCGTTATGTTCCCAAAATTAACATGGACTAATAAAATTTTCCAATTTTTATTTACTGTGGCCGCCCCTGGATGAGAAAAACCTGCTCCAAAAAAGCATATTAGTCAAAAACCTCTACATTTTGCATCCGATTTTCTTCAAATTTGGAACAAACATGCATTATGATCCTAACATTATTGTGCACTCATAACATTTTGCTTAGTGCACCATCTGGTCAAGAAAAAAACCAGGTCCAAAAAATCTGTGTCGTCATAACTTCTACAATTTTCAACCGATTTTCTTTAAATTTGGAACATTTCTACGTCATGTTCTCATTATTATTGTGGAATCATAAAAGTTTCGAGTTTTTGTCTATTGCGGCCCCTGGGTAAGAAAAACTAACTCATCCTTCCTCTTCTGCTCTTTTGGATTTTTCATTCCAGTTATGAGCCATGCCAGGATTCACTGCTAGTAATTGATAAATTTATTTGTACTTTTCAGCCTTTACATCATTAGCAAATAAACTAACTCTTCTATAAATGTACTTTTCTGGCTCTTAAACAACCAATTGTTCCCCATTTAGGAAGAACCATTAGTACTTTAATGTAAATATACATTTACACACTAGTAGCCTTCCTTACCACAATATTTTGTTAATAGCCAGCAGCTCTTTGTTAATGTTGTTAATCAGTTAATCTACTGATAGCATTTTCTGCCCTGCCCCACTCTATTTCTCGCTCACACACACACACATGCGCACACATTGTATTGTATTTCTGTTATCTGATTGATGCTTATATGTTTGTTTGCCCATAAAATGTTACTGGAATTTCCACTATAAGGAACAGGTCTTATTTGTTAAATTGTTTTGGTTGGCCAATTTATTGGGACTCACTTCCTGATTCTTCACTTTTCTTTATACTTTTACTTCTTCAAAATCTATTTCTTACTTTAGTTTCTTCTCTGGAATGCTTAATACTTGTTCTGCTGCTTGGTGAACTGATTTTAATAATAATAATATTTATTTCATTGGAAAGGCACAAGGTCATGCTGAAATAAGTAGAAACCTATTTTGCTTATATTATTTGTGCCCTGAGATTGATAAATATCTGCTGTTTTAGTCTACCTCATTGCAAATGAGCCATCATGATAGAAGGTATCCACATATACATACACTATCACTGTCTACACATACATAGGTTATTAGTGTCCACATGTACATACAGTATCCCTCTCCATATGTACATACACTGTAACCATTCACATATACTTTTACAATCACTATCCACATGTATATACACTGTCACTGCCCTTATTCACACTCAATATTAGAAATCAGACTCCTTTTTTCTATATTCTAGATGATGCATGAGGTTGGCTCAGGTTTTTGAATGTTTGCTCATAAGTCAGTAGTTCAATTTCTCTGTTGGCATTTCATTGTGTTTTTGAGCTGAACTTGTCATTCTATGTTGCCTATGGACCATATCACTGAAGAATATTATTTGAAGGAGACTTGGTGGCTATTTCTAGCAGGTTGAGTGACAATTTCCTGTGTAAACACTGATACTTCACATTTGTCTTTGTAATTATTCCTCTCCTCCATTGCCTTAGTGGTAAATAAATCATCACCATAATAATAATCATCATCATCATCATTATTATTATTACTAATAAAATAGTGAACTATTAGAATCAATAGATGGGACAAATGCTTAGAACATAAAGCCAGAAGAAATGCTGCTGAGTTCAAATGCTGCAGAGGTGACTTTGCATTTCATCCTTTCAGGGTTGATAAAATAAGTACCAGTCAGGGACTGGGGAGGATGTAATTGACTTTCTTCCTCCCACAAAATTTCAGGCCTTGTGCTTATAGAAGAAAGGATTATTATTATGTTTTTATCGTTATTATTATTATTTACACTTCATATAATTTTGTTATTATATTTGGCTTATATATTTTTATATGTGAATAATCTCAAATACATTTTTTCATATGTGTTTGGGATTAATAATTTGTTTTGCAATTTAAAACTGCTATTTATTTATTTGTTATCTGCCCTTTCTTATCAAACTAATAGTTACTTTCTGAAATGCAAATGAGGATCTGGGATTTTAAATAATTCTTCTTGAAGAATTTATATAAAAGGTGGTTCTTCTTACCACTTTTTAAATGTTGTTGTGAATGGGGGATGGGAACTTGGATTTTTTTTATTATATTTTATAGAATTGTGATTATACATACTAATTATTTTATGAATGAAGTAGTTTATATTAATGTTTCATTTAGTAGAATGAATACAGAATATATTGTTATATCAAATAATCTAGTTATTAAGAGATGAAATTTTGTTTTCTTTTTAATAGATGTAATATTTTTTTTGATGCTCATTTATTCTACTCTCACTCTAGAAACATTGTTTATACTATTTTAACCCTTTAGCAGTCAGATTACTCTGTTAGATGTAATGGTTATTTATTCACATTGTTTTGAATTAATCATGGCTTATCTCATAGCTTTGAAATTTTCAGTGATATGATTGTTTATTTAGATTGACACTGAAGGGTAGATGTGAAAGGCTAAATCTGGGTAATTTGTGCATAAAGCAGGTAGAGTATTTAGGCCAGTTTTAATGGTTGTAATGGTTTTGGGTGGAATGAAGCTGGACGTAATTGTATGACAAAGTAATCAGTAGAACTACAATAACAAAGATCTGTATCCAGCTAAAGCTAACTACCTAGATAATTAGTGGAGTACAATAGCAATTAATAATATACTTTATTCGTGTTTATTGATGTGTGTGTGTATAATCTTTTATCTTTTACTTGTCTCAGTCATTTGACTGCGGCCCTGCTGGGGCACCACCTCGAAGGGTTTTAGTCAAACACATCAACCTCAGGACTTATTTTTTGAAGCCTAGTATTTATTCTATTGGTCTCTTTTTCTGAACTGCTAAATTACGGGGACATAAACACACCAGCACCGGCTGTCAAGCAGTGGTGGGGATCAAACACAAAGACACACATAGATATATACATATATATATACAACTGACTTCTTTCAGTTTCCATCTAATGCCAATGTAGTGCCTTGTGATGCTGTCAGATGTCGTGAGGGTGGCTCTGTAGACTACAGTCCCTGAGAGGCAGGATCCTCCTAGAGGGCAGCTGGTAAAGTTTCAGCAATTACAAGTTGGGGTTGGTGGTTGTGAGGATGCACATTTGCATCTGTTGTAGTGTGCAAAGTTAGAAGTGATGTTGTTTAAGCAGGAGTAGCTCACCTTGACATTATGTGGGTCAAAAAGCTTATAGTACATATGGGCCCCCATGAGAAATGCTTCTTAATCAACTTCTAAATTAGGTGGTGGGTTGAACCAGATTATCTTTCTCTTTCTGGTCTTCTTCAGGTGTGGGGTGGAGGTTGGGGATCCTCCATATATGCTAACTTCTTAGAAAAAAATAAAATGTCTAGCATCAGTTTATCAAAAACTACAAGTAAACTTATTAAAAGTGATAGTTTCATTTTAAAGTAATAACATTATTTCTAGGAGTTTTGATTCAAATTTCTTTTCATCTTTTTGTTATATTTATGTTTGGTGAGATAAAATTGAAATATTTTTGTAAATCTAAATTGTTTAATTTGATGAATATTCAAAACTGAAATAGAATAAAAATTTGATGTTGATTTCAGATTCAATAAAAACTGAGAAATAAATGCAAAATGGGTGGGTGTTATTCAGTTTTCAATTTTCACTTCATTTCCCCCTCCTCCACCCTCTTAATTTTGCTTTATGGAATGGCTGAGTTATTAGGTGAAAATTTCAAACAAAGCAAAAGGGAATTAAAAGAAAAAAATTGCTTGGATGAACAACTGGAAGTGGAATTCCCTACCAAAATTCTTCTCCGACCTTTTATACAAATGGGTATTTTACTATTAAAGATGATTTGGTTTTCATCTTGATATTTATTGTGTATGCATGTGTGTATATGAGAGAGAGAGAGAGAGAGAGAGAGAGAGAGAGAGAGAGATTTGAAAAATGAAATGTAGTGCACTACACATCATTTTTGGATAGTTGGAAATGTAAGGTATACTTCTGTATATTACAGAAGTATACCTTACATTCAATTTCAGTTGTGCTGTGTTACGTAATCAAGGTGTTTACACTACAAGTTCATACCAATCACCTACAGAGAGCTGTAGGTGATTGGTGTGACTAATTTCTAGTCTTATTAGATCTTCATCTGAGAGACTACCTAAACTTCATGGGGAGTCTAATAGCATACTTAATTATAATGTATACAAACTAGTACTTAATTGAACAAGTCAGTCTGATTTGCATAACAGTGCATGCACTGTTAATATGGATTGAGTAACTTGTTCACAGTACAATAATGTTGGTTTGAAATATAAGTACACCATTTTCAATAAGCATACAACTTTAGTATTGAATCCTATTTTTCTTTTTCCCCACAGAGGGATAAAACCTGTCATCTAACCACTTTGTTTACCTTTTCACAAGGTGGCTACAATTGTTATATACTTATTAAAAAGGTTTTACCTTAATCTTAAATAAATCAAAAACAATGTATAGAGCACTATGAATGAATGACTTATTCCACATTATTAGTTCATACACTGTTATGCAAATTAGACTGGTTTGTCTGAGTTTGTATATCTTATAATAGTTATAAGCTATTGGACAGAAGATGGCTGTATTCTCTCTGATTTAATGTCTAACCTGTCAAAGAATTTTCCGGTTTCTGCCCATGGAAAGATAAACCTTTGCTGTAACCATTTTGATTACTTTTTCAAACAAGACTAAATTGTTTATTTGTTAAAAACAAGGTATAGTTTTCAACTCAGAGAAGTTTCAAATGAAATAATCTAAGTATCAAGAGGGGGCATATACAGTGTTTTTGTTGTTTTCACCAATGCCTTCAGCTGGCTGGAGCTCGATCATTAGTTTATTATTCCTGGAGTTTTTAATTGATTGTTCTTTATCTATTTTAGGTCAGAGAGCACATGTTTAAATAATGCATTTCTATCTATATATTGGTTTCAAATTTTGGCATAAGACCAGCAATTTCAGGGGTGGGGGTAAGTCAATTGCATCGACCCCAGTGTTCAACTGGTTCTTATTTTATTGATCCCCAAAAGGATGAAAGTCAAGGTTAACCTTGGTAGAATTTGAACTAAGAACACACAGACGGATGAAATGCCACTAAATATTTTTCCCAGTGTGCTAATGGTTCTACCAGATCACTGCCATATCTATTTATTTATTATATACAATAGTATACTCCTACTTACCTTTTGTGTAATGCTAAGAGAACTAATATGCAAAAAATGAGAAATAGACAGCTGGTAGTTATGGTAGTGGAAAAGGTGCTGGCAGTGACATTGGTGTTGATAATGGTAAAAATGAAGAGAAATAGAGAAAGGAGAGATGGAGACTGACAGACAGCAAGTTATTACTTCAAAAATATCACCTTTTGAAAGGAGTACTTATGTACTCATATGGACATGCACATATTTGAATGATTTTTTTTTTACTCAAGCTGATATCCATTAGACTGCTGCTTATCTCAGTTTCCATGATGTTTAAGTGACTAAGAGTATAGGACCTTACTTCTCCCAAACAGGCTGCTAGTTTGTTACAGGGTTAACTTCCAACTGTTGCTGGTACCCTTTTTCAAATGAGTGAACTGAAGCAACTTGAAATGGAATGCATTGTTCAAAGGTACAGCATGCCACCTAGTTTGAGAATTAAACTTACAACCAATGTCACCTCTAAGTTTTTGTTGTGGGTGTGCACAGAAATTTGCACTCTATGCAAATTTCATCTTCCTTTGCAAAGTATGTGCACATCCATGCAAGTGACCATCACTCATATTTCTTCAATTAAAAAAAATCTGATTTCATTGTGTAAACCTTTTGAGTGCACATTGTCTTTCCTTTCCTATTTGTAAAACATGTGCACACTGCTTATAACCTATTGATCATGAGTCCTACATTCAAACCATTTTGCTATGTACCTTCACGAGATGGAGATGGAGAGATGAAATATCAAATCTAATTAAAATTTGTAGAGGCAAAATAGCTCATTATGTGAATTATAGGCAGACTACTCTAAACATTATGTTGTGTCTCTGAACATGAAGCCTTATTCTACAAACTTAGGTTTACTCTACTCTGTAAAATAGGGACTACTTCATACATTACTTGCATTGAGTAACATCCTGACCACAGGAATGTTCATTTCTTATTCATTTCAACTACTTAATTGATGAAAGTTCATCATTTCTAATTATTAAAATTAGTGTAAAATCTTAATAACAAATATACCTAGTTTCCTCCTGTTTCAAAGAAATTTTAAGGTAGTATGTTGTTTTTATATAAAATATAGTTATCACTAATTGTCTATTCATTTTGGGACAATTATTCATCTGGGATTGAATTACTTTGTCATGTATAATTTTTTAATTATATTTTGTGAAATCAAATTTATAAAAGTAGTTAGGATGTAAATGTACAGAATGCTCTTTAGGCAGTGGTTTTGTAAACTTGGAAGAGTCTTACAGAATTGTTTTGATTCTTTATATTGAGTTCAAATGTTGCCAACTTCAGTTTACCTCCTCATAACATTTTAATTTATTGAACTCTCCTGTGAATTAATTGTTGCTGATGAAGACCATCACCACTTTACTTGGATTCCAGATTTTATTTTAGTATTTAATCTCTTAAGAGGTGAGAAAATAAGCTCCTCTACTTATTGAAAAGAAACTATTTTGATTTATTTGTATATTGTGTGACATCTTGTTGACATTATGTAATTGATTCTTATTTTGTTCTCTTTGCAGAGATTTCTAAATCTCCGGAGAAAAGCCATTCTGTAGGGATTAAGATAACTGAATTGAATCCTCATTTGACATGTATCTTGTGTGGAGGATATTTTATTGATGCTACCACCATAATCGAATGTCTCCATCCTTGTAAGTAAAAATAAAGGAAAAACATTTTAACTTAATTTGACTAAAAGAGTTTATTTGAAGCTTTTATAGATTTCATCACTGTGTTGTACATGCAGAAGATCTGAAATGAGTGGAGAAGAACAAAAAAGTGTGAATAAATAAATATTATATTTGAAAAAGTTATCTGAATGCTGAAGGGCTAATCTTACTAAAGAACATATGCATGAGAAGCAATTGTATTGGTTTGGGCACATTGTGCTGTGGGTTGAGAAAGCAGACTTGATGGAATAGTGAAAGAAACTGGAAAAAAATACACCATTTATTAGTTCAACTTCAAATGGCTGAGTTTCCGGAGCCTAACTATTCTCTCAATAAAATATAAAAACTGCTGTTTTTTCCCCCACTTGAGTTCAAAAGCATGTTAATTAGTCTTGAGCTGTTCTTTTATTTGAAATCAGAAGTCATCCATCTTTTCTCAAATGTTTTTGTTTGACAGCTCATGACATTGATTTCAACTATATCCAATATTAACTTGCACAGAGCTGTTACATTATGATGTTGAAGCTTTTCTTGTTGAAATATTGATTGATTTTAAAGTATCAGGGAAATTTCAGGGTTTTTTAAAATTGCTGTACACATATACGTATAGTCTGCTTTCTCTGTCTATTCTGTCTCCTTAACTATATTCTCTATTTCTGAACTCACTAGTTACATACAACTTCCACCTAGGCCCACTGAATTACACCATCTCTTCCTCTTGTCACTCTGCTGAGTTTTACTACCCACACCCTACACATAATCCTTCTTAGAGTATCAACTCTTGGAATTTCTTTGTCATCTATAGCTGCATGTTGATGTCATCTTTTATAACATCATGCAGATATTCAAAGCAAAATATACATTGCATACATCTGATCAGTCTCAGAGTGCCTGAAAGGGTTATAGAAAGTCTGTCTTCTTCCTAATTCATAGAAAATGGAAGCTATCGGGTGAAGACTTAAGGAAAATCTAATAGAAATTCTTATTCTTTATCTTTAAAAAAAGAATCGAAATTGATTTGTTCCCTCTAGGGATTTTAGTTTGAACATTTTAGATTTCACCCTCTTTTTTATCCTTTGTACTAGACTGCCAGTGTAAGTAAGGATGTCAATAGATCTCTCTTATTCACTTTATCATAATTCGTCTATAACTAGGGATGACATTAAACCTGTTCAAACCACCTATCTCTCTAACAATCATTTTCTCTCTTATCCACATTACCATGCCACCCAAATAATGAGGGATAGGATTGGACCTATTCATATTCAATTTCCCCTATAACCATCCTTAACTCCTACTTTTGTCACTCACTAAAAGGCCAAGGTATAAAAAATTCCATTACCCCTATTTGTACTCTACCATCACTCTATCTTACCATTAACCATCTCAATTACTCTCCATCATTCAGTGTTTCCATTGTCCACCTCATTTACCTACCACCCATTACTCAGTCTTATCATTCTCCACCTCAGTGACACTTTCAACACTCTCAATTATCATCCATCACTTAGTGTTACCGTTGTCCACTTTAGTTACTATCCATCACTCAGACTTATCATCCTCCGCCTCAATTATTCTTCCATCACTTTGTCCTCAGTTGCTCTCCATCACTCAGTCTTGCCTTTGTCCACCCCAGCTACTCCGCTATCAATCAGTCTTTCCATTGTCCACCACCGTTGTATATAAATATGTGTTCTTTGTTGTACTGTCTTATGAAAAGGTAAAATTCTGAAGTGTATTTTATGTTACACAATTCTTTGTAATGCATTCACTACTATTTCTTGTTTGTATGAATTAATTTGCATTTGCTCAGTGTGTGTGTGTGTGTGCACGCACATGTGTGTGCACGCACATGTGTGTGCGTGTACACACTCTATGTGTAGTTATGAACCTTACTATTTATGGTTTTAATCTCATTATCTAAACTTAATTATTATTTGTTTTCACTCTATCACTACTTTCTTTAGTTTGCCGTGCCTGCATTGTGCGTTACTTGGAATCTAGTAAATTCTGTCCCATCTGTGAAGTCATGGTCCACAAAACTAGACCACTACAGAATATAAGGTAATATTGAATTCGTCTGTAAATTCAAGTCAAAACATTTATTTTTTCATTGTAATTATTTTAAAATACTATTATTAGTTGTGGTATCATTATTGTCAATATTATTTAATATTTTTTCTTCATATTTTATTTATTTTATTTGAAAAGAAAATTCTACAATCCTTGTACTATTGGTTTTGTATTTTATCCTGTGTTCATTTCCTTTTAACTTGGATATATTTATGCTATTAAATGATGCAGATCAGTGTCGGAGATGATGTATAGTGGGGAAGGCTTGAGGAGGAAACTGGGCAAGGTGCCCAGTTGTGTGTGTATATATATATATTACTTTGAGAATTTCAGTTTTGCTGAGGTAGGTGGATTTTTTTGAGCACTGCATATTGCCAGTCATCCCAGTTGTTTGTCATTTCCTCTCTGAGGTTGAAACTCCCAAGATCAGCCTTCATTACTTTGTCCCATGTCTTCCTAGGTCTCCATCAACATTGAGAGATCAGTACTAATTTATACGGCTGTCCTCATCCATATGCTTTACATGTCCATACCAGTGCAGACTTCTTTTTTGTGCACTACATCTTATTTTTCTTACATTCAACTTTTCTCTCATCACATTTGTACTTTGTTGTTCATGCCACACTTCCAACAGAGCATGCTAGCTTTGTTTCTTCCTAGTCTTCACAAATCTTCTTCATACAAGGTTTATATCTCTCTACCATGCAGTAATGCAGTTGTAATACAAGCATCATACAGTACGCTCTTCACTCTAAGAAAAGAAAGCCTTTGCTGCCAGCAGTGGTAGTAGCTCCCTGAGTTTTTTTCAATCCATTCTTACCAATCTACTGTACTTTCAGAGCAACATCATCCTTTGCTAATTATGTCTCCTCAGTAACAAAAGCTATGAACTACTTTTAGTGAGCCATCTTGGCATTTAAGAAAATCTGTTTTCAATGTGATCATAGTGTGTATTGCTCTCTTTTAGTCTGCCTATGACTCTGCTACACCTCTTGTATGCCCATAGCTTACATAGGGTACCACATATGATGGCTATACGTTTTCCTTCTCTGCAAGTAAGGCCATTTCCCTGAAGATACCAGAATCCTGTCTTTTTTACTACTTACTAAAACCTTAATTTTTGCTAAGTTTATCTTGATGCCTCTTGATTGTAGATTTAGCTTCCATGCCTGGAATTTCTTCTCTAATTCCACTGTAGATTCTGCTATGAAAACTAGACCATCTACATATAGGAGATCCCATAGACAGTGCCGTAAGAAAAGCTCCCAGTACACTTTGTAAATGTGGTTAATTATTGGAAGAGTATCCAGTCATAGAAATGAAGCTAAATGATCTGTAGAAGCACCAATCTATGTGAGCAGTGACTCCCTATAAGAAATGGCTCTGACCATGACAACCTGTCCAACCCATGTTAGCAGGAAAAGCTTGAGTGCGTGCATACACACACACACACACACACACACACGCACGCCTTAGCTGAATAAGAAACCTGCAGATGTAAAATTTTACATCTATTTAGAAATTCTAGGATTTTATTGAAGGATATTTTTTTATAATGCTTTAATATTTCATTGTATGAATTAATTGTATGATGTCAACACATATCTATTTTCATGTTCTTTCGTTCATTTTCTTTTCTGAATTAGGAAGGGAATTTAAAGACCATGTATGGTGGGCTAATTACATACATAATATAGATTATTTAAAGAATTACTTTCACAAAAAATGTATTTCATAATATTTTATGCATAATTTGCTAATACATGTGGCTGATATGTCATTCTGATTATGGTGTTAGGCTATGTTAATAATCTTATTTTTAATGACTTGTCTCATGTTAAGTTCATATTTTTGTATATGTGTGCATTTTACAATCTTTAATTTTAGGAAATGTTTTTATCATGATATAAAAAATAATGTCTTTTATTTCACTGCTAATATATATTTATGGATTCTGCCTGATTATCTTTCTATTAGTTTTCTCACTCTATTTCTTCTTATTTAAACACTCTCACTCACCCATCTTACTTGTAGTCTTTATTTCTCCTTTCCTCCCTTCCCCTTAAACTGACTACATGCAATTTGACCCAGAACATTTGCCGATAATGCATGGTAATAGGTTTGAGCTATATAAATATTGGAATTGCAAAATAAACCTCAGAACTTTGTCCATTGATTTAAAGTATTAATAAATGTTCTAGTTCAACTACATTCATGTGTTACTAGGAGTGGGATGAAGATGGTTTAACTCAGTAACCATTCATCTGTTTTTGTCAGTCTAGTAAACTGAGGCAAACAGGATACTTTTGCCTAGGGGCACAACACAATAACTGTAGCAACTATATGATCACTAATTCTACACCTTAGTATTCAATGTGTTTTCAATGGTCAGTCACTGCCATTTCAAACATTCAGCATATCCAACCACTAAAATTTTAGGTATCTCCTTTGTATGTTTGCTTGTTGTGTGTTCATTCAAGTATATCAGAAACTATTGAAGCTAGAGTTTAAAATCACTTTGTCATCAATGATTACTGAACATTTTTAATGGCTTTATTATCCTAAAATTTAAAGTCTGTTTGACTGTTCCATGGTATTTGTGAAAATCGTACACTATAGCAATAAAATGTTTGACTGTACTCTTAAAAAGATATTCTTTTCCTTAAAGTAACTTCCACTTTATACCTGAGTCCTGGAACCCTGAAAACAGAAAACGTCGTTGATTTTACAATACAGTAAAGTAATTTTCGGACATTCGTGAAATGGAGAAATCCATGAATGACATCAGCATACACACATACATGCACATGTACACACACACGCACATGTACACACACACGCACATATACACACACACTTGCTCTCCAATAAACACACAGGCATATATATATACATATCCATAGAGAAAGAAAAGGAGACATTACGTCATTTTAATCTAAATTTTGTCATATACCATTGAGCACACCAGTTTCTGTCCAATCACAAAAGTTAAGCAACATTTTAGTTGGTATTTAGATGGAAAACTTTTACAGACACAGGTATGCTATAAGGCACAAATATTGCTGTGTGATTACAACTTCACTGTGTGATACCTTGGGCAAATACCTTATTCTATAGTGTTGGGTTGACCAATGTCTTGTGATTGAATTTGGTAGATAGAAACTATAGGTAATTGATTGTGTGTGTGCATGAAATTGTGTTTAAATGTTGCTATTTGCATAGTCTTACTTTTCACAGGCTGAGCAAAACTGATTTCTTTTTTCATTCCTTGTTTATATTATTTGCTGACATATCATCTTGTGCTGCACTTTTGAACACCTGTAGAGTAAATAATCTCTTACTTAAGATGTGGGTAAGAGTTGGCAATAGGAAGAACATTCATTCAGTCAAAAAATCCTGCCTTGAATAAGTCCTTAGTCAACTCATGTTAGCATGGAAAAATGGATATTGAATGAATGAATATGTGTGTATTTGTGTGTATGAACACTAAAATAGATTTTATTTTACTTCCAAAAACTTTCAAATAATTGAATTTTTGCTCATAATGATTTTTTTGTTATAAAATCTGTCAGGTTTTTATTTTCAGGACCCCATGAAAGAGAAATTTT
This sequence comes from Octopus rubescens, assembly GCA_027564515.1. NCBI lineage: Eukaryota > Metazoa > Mollusca > Cephalopoda > Octopoda > Octopodidae > Octopus > Octopus rubescens. The sequence goes on along the minus strand of JAOPUL010006720.1, from coordinate 19,770,120 downwards.
TTTGGCTTAGCCAAAAAATTAAAGTGAGATTTTAATTGGGCAAAGTGAAACTTAAATCCCACCAGAGTCCACTTTGCCTTTTATCTTTTCAAGGTCAATTAAATAAAGTACCAGTCAAGTACTGAGACTGATGTTATCAACTGCTCCTCCTCATTTCAAAATTGCTGTCCTTGTGCCAAACTTTGAAACCATTATTATTATTATTATAACAAAGGACCACAATACCTGGCACCTTGCTGTACTCAAGAAGACCAGCCATTCACAACAGAAATGTTAAGGCTACATCCCCTGGTGAAGGGGATTGGCCTGAAAGAGTCCTATGCTGATTCTACATAAGAAACACTAGTGCCAAGAGTCCTGTGCCTATGTCACATAAAAAGCATTCATGACAGTGCCATGTAAAAAGCACTCGCACCAAGAGTCCTGTTCTGGTGCCACATAAAAAGCACTCGCACTGAGTCTTGTGCCGGTGGCGTGTTAAAGCACCCAGCACACACTTTCAAGTGGTTGGCATTAGGAAGGGCATCCAGCCATAGAAACCAAGCCAAATCAGACTGGAACCTGGTGCCAGCTCTGATCAAACCGTCCAACCCATGTTAGCATGGAAAACGGGCATTAAATGATTATTATTATCATTATCATTATTCTTGCCATATCATACACCCAATAATACATAAGCTTGATGACTTGTTCAAGAGATAGATTTCATTTGAAAAATGTGTTCACAATGACAGTTTGTTATGACAGTCTTTTACCACATCTCCATAAGTATCAATCTGCATGATGTGAGTCATCACTGAACTTTATATCTTCATCACATCCAGGTCATCAACAAATGTGATGAAGAGGGCTATAATTTTGTACTAAAGATGTCTTGTGTATCTGCTGTTAATAGTTCTCTCTTCTTTTAACATTTGATTCACCTGAATAATTTAATAACCGTGCTTTGCTAACAATATTAGTTAAAATATTTTGTGGATCCAACTTTATTGATGACAGTGTCACACTGGATGCTTTATAGTATCTACTATCCACTAGTTTACCTTTGTTCCTTAAATGTTTTAAAATTTCATTTTTTTTTTTTTTTTTTTTTAATAATATATTTTACTAGTCCTCCACTCTGTTTCATAGGAATTTACAGTCCTGCAAGTAAAACATTGATTTGAGGTTTTGATATAGAATTTCAGTTTTTGGTTAGGCTGAACAGTTTATGGGTATGTTATATAGTTGGAGATAGAATATGTTATATAAATAGGAGAAATAAGCAAAAAATAAAAACTTTAATTTGTGATTTTTTAAATTTATTTTTACACTCACTCATAATCCCTAATGTTTTAAGCATAAATTTGGAAGAAAAAAATGGAAGGAATGCCAGAATTAGAAAGAATGGTAATAACATGATTATTGCATGACTCAGCTATATTTTACATGCGCACACACAACTTAATTTATTTACTTTAATCAGGAGTTGAAATTTTGGTTTAGCTATTTTTTCTGTTTTAAATTCATTAAATTTTAGATGGTTTTGAATTTATTCACTTTTATCAGTTTCAGCCTGTTGGCTAAGACCATGCTGGAGCACCACCATTTGTATCTGAGTTTTTAAAAAAATCTGAAATTGAAATTTAAGCTCAAATTATGACTGAATTTTTTTTTTGGGGGGGGGTATATGATTTTTGTCTTAAAAACTGAGTTGAGATTCATTTTTTTTTTTTTTTTTGGTTTTTATTAACATTTGAATTTCAATTTTAGTTTCTAAAAAAATTCACTTCACTTTATTTCCTACACTATTTAAATTTATGTTAACGCTCAGTTTTACTATTTTAAAATTTCCCATTGAATATGAAAGACAAAAACTTGAAAGAGGGAAGGAGTAAATTTAGGACTGAAATTTGCAGCTCTGCTTTTAATTGAAATGTTTTGCTATTTGATTTAGTTTCTTTCTGTTCAATGTTTATATTTCAATTTTGTTGCAGAATCATTACTATGATGCCTAGCAAATAACTTTGTATGTATGAAGGAAACTATACTGTTAGCAGTAACTCTCATATATAGTTATTTCCCTCACATGTCGGCAGTCCTAGAGCTATAAAAGTAAATAACTTACTAGACAATAACAGGAAATCAAAACTGAATCTGCGACTCAGCTTACCAGCAATAGCTTACCTCTTTCAATGATAGTTTTCTTCCACATTATTGTTAACAATCAAATGGTACTTTTTATATGTTACAAGATTTCTTAATATAATATTGTAAGATATCATCAGCTTATATATCTTGCTCATATATAATTAAATAGCACTTTAATTAAATCTGCTGATTTTAAACAGTTATTAGATTTTTATGACTTAAAACAACTTATTCTAGGCCTCTCTCTCTCTCTCCCCCTCTCTCACTCACTCACTCACACACACACATACACACACACACACACAAGAGGGAACGAGAAAGAGATGGAACTGAAAAGCGGAAAAGAAGTACAGTTTGCTCTGTCAACATAATAATTAGTTATATATATGTCATTTCTAGGCACATACTGTATGCCTCGAGATTCTGTATGCTAACTAGTTATTATGGCATGAGAGTAAAAGAAATTAGTGGAGAGTGCCTACTTTTTGGGAGATTGGCATAAAAATAAAGACCTAGTATAGAAACAAAAAGACATGTGTAAAAATTATAAAAGATGCTGAGTTACAGATGTCACTAAGAAAGGAAGTAAAACAAGTGTAAAAGTAGCCTCTATGAGACTTTGACACTTACTGATGTCACTAACACAGATGTAACTTACATTGGTGAAATAGATTATGTCATCCCTCAATTAAACTGGGATTATCTTGTCTATAGTATCATGTACATATATACACTCAGAGAGAGAAAGAGTACTTTGTTAGGTGATACTTTCAGAGTGCATGTATTTCAATTAATGCTTGATTGAGGAGTTATATTGTTTTTGAAATAGTATTTAGTCATAAATATTTCAGGTGTGTTTGCTGTTTTAAAAAGAAAATATTTAGAATTAAAACAAGTGGAACACTTAATGCAAATGTGAGGAGATGGATGATAAAAAAAACTGTTTGCTCAGTAGCAATTGTTTACTCAGTAGATGTAACTTACAAAGATATGGTTACATCCTAAGAGGGTAACAGAAAAACTAAAAGATGTATATCAGAATGAATGTAGTGAGAAGAGTTGGATTGTTTTGTTTTTTTCTCTTAAAATATTTCACCATTTTTCTAATATGAGCAAAAGAAGACATTTCAACTTTCTCAAGATACATATGTGGGGGTGAGGTAAAAGTACATGATGTACGAAATGTGGATACTCAGTGCTTTCTATCTGAAACAATAATATATCTTATATAGCATATTGATACGTAATTTTTTTTAAAAGGTAGAAATATTATTGTAATATTGCCATGATGATACATACTCATATTAGGAAACATCAAAACAGAACCTGTTAGCATTTTCTTTTTATAAAGTTTCAATTGAAATAACAAATTTATGTGTGTAAAATATTTTGTATTTCTGTCTTGTGTTTTACTTGCAATTAATATAATAATATTGGTGAATCTAACGAAAGATAATTCATTGGTTATTTTCCAGGGCTGATGAAACTTTACAAGACTTAGTGTATAAATTGGTTCCTGGCCTTTACCGAAGTGAGTTTTTTGCATACTTATTTTATCCTTTATTCAATTTACTCTTTTCTTCAAATATTTATCAATAGTAATGCTAAAGTTAAATTCATGGGATTTTCATATCTAAATATTGATTCATTTTTTAATTTTTTATTATAATTCTGTTGTTAATTTTCTTCCTATTAGGGTGTATTCTTCACAAAATGGTAATCCTGTAATACCATTATTGCATAGTACTAGCCTTTAATTGTTTTCAGTTTTCAACTTTGAAATTAACCTTGCCATCATTTTTCTTGTTTTTCTTTTTATACCAAACCTATGTCTGTCTATCTGTGTCTGAGTGTATACATGTATGTATATGTACACGTGTGTGTGGGTATCTTTTGTTCTTCACATTCCTTCTGTTGTGATCTCTCTCCACCTCCTCTGCTCTCTTTTTCTTTCTCTCTCTTGGCGTTCACTCTCCCCATTTCTTTCAGTCATATTTCAGTCTATCCTTGCCCTCCCCTCCTCTACATGTATTTCCTTTTGTGATGAAGGATTGACTTAATGTACAATGAATGAAGAATCTGTATTGCTCATCTTCTGATACCTGCCACATGACAACATTGCTCCATACTTCTCTTACATTTCCATTTATTGACACAATTACCAGATTCAGTTGTTGGCAATCTTCTACATAAAACAATAATTTTCTCTTTCTATACAGAAGCTGTTATGTTGACATGCTATACTGCATAAATGTGGGTGTAGATGTGTGTGTGTATGTGCAAATGTATGTGTTTAGATGTAAATATATAATATCTATGTAGTGTATAGATGTAAATATGTATATTTATGTGGCAGTGTGTGTGTGTGTGTAAATTGCCTTACAGATATTTACCCAAACAGTATCTTCAATCTTAACAATATTCTTCACCAGAATATTGGGAAGCTGACTTCTTGATTTATGACATTGTGTGTGTGCATGCATATGTGTGTAATGCATACATATACAATCCAATGTTTATGGAGATGAGAAATTAAATTTATTTTTTATGCAACTTTCTTATTGATGTTATGAATAATATTTATATGCAAATGGATTGTACAGTAGTAGAACCTAACAGCAAGATAGTATACTGGCATATAACTTGTGTATGTATGAGCTTATTTGTAAGATTATGGATATCTAGTCTTTTACAAACAAGTATTTTGTAAGGTAGTAATGTTTTTTTTTACTCTCAATTGAGTAAAACATACTACATCTACTTAATGACTCTCTCATCACAACTTTGGTGAGAATATTGTAGTCAAACTTCACTGAGGAGGACTAATAAGGCATGCCTTGAATTGTTATCCATATTTGGTTGAAATAATATTAGTCATTTCATCATTGAGCTAATGTTGTCATTTTCCTCACCATGTAAGTATTTCTAATTAAGAATTCTAAAGCTTACTACATTGTATATATTAATACCAATTTAATTATTGATAGATATGAACTGACAGCTTCCTCATTTAATTTTTTTTGTATGTATTGATTTTATTTTCAGTTGTCACATTAGTCTATTTTAGGGGAAGTGGCAAGTAGGGACAATCATGTCTTTCTCAACAGTATTCATGATTCAGTTAAGACAGCAAACTGAGAGAATCAACATCAAAGTATCAGATAAAATGCCTTGCAGTTTCATTCTTGTTCTCTGTACTCTGAGTTCAAATCTCATCTACTTTGCCTTCCATCTATTTACACCCAAGTACTGGCCCAGTACTTGGACCTCTCTCTCTCTCTCTCTCTCTCTCTCTCTCTCTCTCTCTCTCTCTCTC
>JAOPUL010006720.1:18760511-18771250 GCA_027564515.1 Octopus rubescens | reverse complement strand
CACTATATTACGTAATTTCGATCTTATTAGATCATCATCAGTAATGGATACTCGTCACTGGCTATGAAGGTAGTTCAATATATATATATATATATATATATATATACAGCATGTTCCAAATAAATGTATGCAACCTTTAACAGCTGATAACTCAGCTTTTACTTCTTTTTAGTTTTAATGTGGAAGTGCTATTATGAAAGACTGCTGAATGTGGAGAATGCATGGGATAAACAGGGATTACCCCATGCTGACCCAACAGAGCGAACAGTGATACAAGTTGACAGCAGTGTGGTAAATAAAATGATCAAGGATATAAAGGTGAGGAAAGCGATGGGTACATAGAGGACAGTTGCAGAGACACTTAAAATATCTGGTGAAGTGGTAAACAAGATTACCACCTGGTCGTTAATCAAATCATTCAGGAGGGTGTCATACACAATGAATGGCATAGTAATGGTGTTGTAAAGTGCTACAGGGGCAAAAGGGATGCCTTTGAGAGAAGCAACAATAGAGGAATGAAACTTCTAGATCAAGTTATGAAGGTCACTGAGAAAGTCATGGCCCAATTGATCTGTAATAAAGTAGACCTGGATGAGATGCAGCTTGGCCTTGTCTTGAGAGAGGCACCACAAATGCAATCTTCCTGGTGAGTCAATTACAAGAGAAATGTCTGGTTAAATATAAACCACTATACCTGGCTTTCATTAGTTTAGTGAAAGCATTTGACCAGGTAACATGTACAGTAATCTGGTGGGCACTGAGGAAACTAGGAGAAGATGAATGGCTTTTGTGGGCAGTTCAAGCTATGTGCAAGGATGCAGCAAGTAAAACAAGGCTTAGAAATGACTTTAGTGATGAATTTAGTGTGAAGGTAGGAGTCCATCACGGTTCAGTCCTCAGTCCTCTCCTATTCATTATAGTCCTACAAGGCATCACAGAGGAGTTTATGACCGGATGTCCATAGGAATTTCTATATACTGATGATCTAGTTCTCTTAGCTGAATCTATAGGGGAATTAAAGAAGAAATTCCAGGCATGGAAGCTAAACCTGGAATTGAAAGGCCTTAAGGTAAACCTAGAAAAGATGGAGGTGTTAGTAAGTAGGAAGGAAGACAGGACCCTGGAACCTTCAGGAAAATGGCCTTGCTTGATATGCAGAAAAGGAGTAGGTATAAACTCCATATGCTATACTCGATGCAAGCTATGGACAAGCAAGAGATGCAGTGGAATCACTGGAAGATTATCTGAAAATGTATGCTTTATATGTGGTAGATGTACTGAAGCAGTTCATGTAAGCACACCAGAAAACAAGTTTCTTAAATGGTCAGATGGTTCACTAGAAATAATTGATTGCTTTTGTTACCTAGGAGATGTAATTAGCAAGACAGGTGGTTGCTCTGAAAGTACAGTAGTCAGGGTAAGAACAGGTTGGAAAAAGTTCAGGGAGCTACAACCACTGTTTACAACAAAGATATTTTTCCAGAGGGAAGGGTAAACTGCATGATGCTTGTGTTAGGACTGCAATTCTGCATGGTAGTGAGACATGGCCTTGAAAGCAGAGGACTTGAGAAGACTGAAAAGAAATGAGATGAGCATGCTCTGATGGATGTGCACTGTGGGTGTGCATGAAAAAATTAGTACAAAGATGCTGAGTGAAGAACTGGGCATAAGAGGAATCAGATGTTATGTGCAAGGAAGAAGACTGTGCTGGTATGGACATGTAATGCATATGGATGAGGACAGCTGATAAAGAAATAATGATTGCTAAAGGTGGCTTGAACTTGCAGAAGAAAAAGACCCATGACGGCATGGGATGAAGTGGTTGAGGCTGACCTCAGGACAATGAGCCTGATGGAGACAACAAAAGACCAGGATCTCTGGTGATATGAGAGTCTCAAAAAGACCTACCCTCATCAGGGAAATTGAGTCTGGGAAGTGCTATATATTGTATTTTCTGGCTTACAGTGACTTACCCCACCTCTCATGCATTAGGCATACCTCTTCTCCCCCAACCAGCTCCTGCAGACTACACAACCATGTCATGCATCTCTCTTGTCCTCCCCACCTGACAACTGTATCATCTTTACTCCTCCTGTTACTTTCCCCCACTCTCTTCTGTGTCCCTCTATCTCCCCCAACTCATCCACTTCTTGCTCATCCACCCTTCTACTCAACCCATTTTGGCAGTCTGCATCTCCATCCCCTCATTCTCCTTCCCATACAAATTTACAAATCAATTCTTCAACTCACATTTTGCCTTGTGGGACCACCTAGGCACCTTATCACCATTATCTATCTCTTGCAGCTCCTACAGTTCACTTTCTTTTTCTCTCCCCTTCCTAGAGGATCTACTTTGTAAGTAGGAAAGCAGATCCTCTACAAGAACCTGCACTTCAACCCCATCTCATATTTCAATCCCCTCATTCCCTAGCATGAAGCTAATTCCCCAACCCCACCAGGTTTGTAGTTCTGCAAGTAGCATGGTGACTGCAATAGTGTAGGTGCTATGAAAAAAGCACCCTGTCCACACTATAAAATGATTGATATTAGGAAGGGCATTCAGAAACAATGCGAAAATAGACAATGGAGCATGATGCACTTGGACCATGTCAAACCATCTAACCCATTCCAGCATGGAACAAGGTCGTTAAATGATGATGATGATGCACACATGTACTCTATGTAGTGTATAAGTATATATAGTTTACCACACTATATAACTTTTGAAGAAAGACCTATTTTGGATTTAGTCCCTACTCTGAACACATCAATATATACACATATTATATATAGGATGCACCATGTATTTGTGAACAAATTTTAGGGGACCATACATAGAAGATGACCTAACACAGGGGCAGGGAACCAGTGGCCTTAAGGCCGCATGTGGTCTTTTAGGCCATTCTGTGTGGTCTTTGGAACGAATCCAAATTTTGCAGAACAAATCATTCAAGTCATTAATAGGTTAGTTAACTTTAGAATTAACATTTGTTTTTCATTTTTGGAAGTTAATTAGAGCACAGTAGTTAGATATTTATAAAATAATGTATAGATTTTAAAGAATATCTAATTGAAGTTTTTTTAATGTGGCCTTACCAGATTACAACTAACTTAATGCGGCCTTCCAACATGAAAAGGTTCCCCAAATGCACCTTCCAACATGAAAAGGTTCCCTACCTCTGACCTAACCTAATGCTACATGCTCAACAGCAAATTTGAACATTGTCATCTCCGTAAGATATATTGACAGTATGAACATAGCAAATATCAGTATGGTAAAGGTAAAGATATGGCCTGCCATGGTCTTGATTTTAGCCACCAACCACAGTGATTCAGAGATTAGTAGCTTCTTGAATGTGGCCAGGTCCTTCATGTTCAGAATTAGAAAAGAGTTTGAACCCTCTGATGGGTATATGCCACCTGTGGTGAAGAGAAAAAAACATTTTTAGTGGTCAGTCATCGTCATTAAGGCCAAAATTTGTCAGGTTTAGCACTTCATCAGTGACAAATCCAACATATTAATGAGAACCATCACGAAGCTGCTCAGATGTGTGGTGCATGAATACATCCGCTACAAGTCTTACATGATGTGGGGAGAGCAGTTCAAGAGCCAGGCAAACTGTATAATCATGTGATTTCCAACAGCATGTGGCTCCCCTTGAGGTATTTTATCTGGGTCATCATTGGGATAAGGAAATCAGCTGATAGCCCCACAGTGATAAGGACTTGTTGGAGGCTGCTGCCATGGGCATAGTAGATTGCATGGGTTGGGTCATCTTGGCATGCAATTGTTTCCATGGCCACAAAGAGGCTGTCATTGTAGCTGAGACCCAATTTGTTGAACAATTTGTTTCTTTGGGAGTATGTTGTTCTTGTCTGTTTGGTCTTGGTTTATCTATGTTTTGTTTTGTTCCCAGCTGTCTAGTGCACCCTGTAGAAAATATAAGTCTAAATATAAATAAAATTTATCATTTAATATAATGTTTCTTCTCTTCATAATGATTTCTATACTGGGCACGAATGTTTCTTCTCTTCATAATGACTATAATTTTGACTAATTTTTTTTAACTTCCTTCCATTGAATGTTTGCTTCTACTTAACGATATATTCTTCATGTAGATGGTATTCCCAGGAATACCAGTAACACATTGTATAATTTAGTACATTAATTTCATTCAGACTGTTCTTTTAGCTGATATAGTTTCCTCTTTCATGAATAGTCAAACAACCAAACAAATTAGAGTTTGTTGTATTATGTTATAAGTTTAATTGTTCCCGGAGGCCATTGTATGTTATTGTACAAGAGTGGGCTGAAAAGCTTATAGGCTGATTATTAATGAGTGATGCTCAAGCTGTAAAATCTTGCATGCATTAATATCAACTCTTTCTCATAAATAACTGCCCTGTTTCTTTCCAGCTAAACTGACAGCTTATCGTTCAAAGAAGACTTCAAAAGTAACTAGTAGCAACTTCTCTTGAAAACTGACAATATTTGACATTATAGTGTTATCAAGTACCTGCATTTTAGCCCCCAAGGCTATTCATGCTGACATGGTTGCTACATTAGGGGATAACACTCCAGCTTTATCAACAGAGCAAAAGTGGGCAGCTGAATTTAGGAGGGGAAGGGAGAGTCTTGGAGATGACCCATGATCTGGACGTCCTGCAACTGCCATCACCAAAGAGAACATTGATCGTGTTCATCACATGATGATGGATGACAGGCGATTGACTATAAATCAAAAAGCCTATGAGAGGGTTGAGAATATTCTAAACAATGAACTTGGCATGATGAAGGTTTCTGCTTGGTGGGTGTCACATCTTCTGACACCTGATAAAAAGCACACCAGGCTGATCCTATCACAGGATAATAATTGTTTGAGGCAGATCCAGCTGGTTTCTTTGAATGTTTCCTAATCCAGAATAAGTGTTGGGCTCATCACTTTGAGCTAGAGACAAAGAGGCAATCCATGCAGTGGAAAAGCCCCACCTCACCTGCTCCATAGAAGGCCAAGGTCATTTCATCTGTCAGGAAGTTGATGGCCTCAGTTTTTTGGGATGCAAAACGTATTGTGTTTATTGACTATCTTCAAATGGGCCACACTATCAATGGAGGGTGCCATGCCAACTTGTTGAGGCAGTTATGAAAGACTATCAAGACCAAACGTCCAGAAAAACTGACGAAAGGGATCTTGTTTTATCAGGACAATGCTCCAGCATACAATTCCTTGGTTTCAATGGCTGCTGTGCATGACTGTGGCTTTGAATTGGTTGATCACCCTCCCTGTTCTCCTGATTTGGCCCCATCTGACTATCATCTGTTCCTCAACATGAAAAAAAAACAACACTTGGCTGGGAAGCAGTATCACAGTGATGACATCATATCTGCTGTTGGTGACTTTTTTGAGCAACAGGATGAAAGCTTCTTCACTAATGGGATCCAAGCACTGAAACACCGATGGAAGAAGTGTGTGGACTGCAAAGGGGACTATGTTGAAAAATAAACCTTATTTGGTCACATTCCATGAGAGTATCTTGTTCAGCCTATGAACTTTTTAGCCAACCCTCGAAGATTACACACTGACATATATATCATTTATCTTTTACTTGTTTCAGTCACTGAACTGCAGCCTTGAAGGGCTTAGTCACACAGATCATAAATAATTACTTATTTTTATAGTCTGATACTCATTCTATCAGTTTCTCTTGTTGAACTGCTAAATAACAAAGAAGTAAGGAAATCAATACTTGTCAAGTGGTGGTGTGGACAAACACAACAGAAACACACACACACAACAGAAACATACACACACACACAACAGAAACACAAACAGAAACACACACACATACACATGCACGCACACACACACACACACACACACACACGACAGGCTTCTTTTCTAAATTAAGATAGTCCACTTTGTCAGTTTATTTCCCCACATTCATAGTGTGCTACTTCAACAGTTCTCAATTATTTCTACATATTTCACATTTTCATAGTGATAATATCAAGAAGCTGTCGTTCAAATCATTAAAAACACACAAAACTATATATTCATTTAAAATTTTTTCTTAAGGTGTCAAAATTGCTGTTCTACTTCTGGGGCCTGGTCTCTAACACTGTTGTTATTTTCTTAGTTATTTATACACATTAGTACTCTGTCTTTTAAACATATTACATCTATTTTATACAATACTATTTGAGTTTATCATATTACAATATCCACTTTACCTTCTGTTGGACCTAAAACATTTGTCTTTTATCCGTCTTTTCATCTATGTGCCTCCCTTACATGCTTGGCTGCATATTTATTCATCAATATATCTCCTGTCACTATGATAACAATCTGTTTACCCAATATATCTAAGTGTACATTACTTTAACACTGTTGTGTATAAAACATATTGATTTCTGTGTGTTTAATGAGTTTTTGTAATATTTATAAACATAGCACATTACATAATATATGTTACACACACACACACACACAGAGACACACACGCATTCATAAACACATGTTTGTATGTTTTAAAACATATGGAAACTTATTTTTTCGTAGAAAATAATATGAAATAAAAGAATGTTTTAATGTTAAGCGCACCTAGTTTCAGTGTTCACAGTGTGTCACTCCTTGTTTCAAATATTTCAACTAATATTCAAATTTGAAAACAAATGTCAAATTCATGATTGTATGGAGAGAAGGTGGAGGGGAGAGAGAGAAAAGAATGGGTGAAGAGGGAAGACGTAGAGAGAGAGAGAGAGAGAGAGAGAGAGAGGGGTAAGTGGTGTAGAAAGGGAAAGAGGGGAGTGGTGTAGAGTGGGAGAGAGAGAGAGAAAAAGGGGTACAGAGAGAGGAAAGACAGACAGAGAGATGGAGAAAAAAGGAGAGAGGAGAAAAGTGGAATGGAGACAAAGAGAAAAAGAGAGAGAGAGAGAGGGGGGAGAGAAAAAGAAGAAGAGAAGACAGAGAGAAAGTAATAAAGTAATTAGAAAGCAATCCAGATTGCAATTCTTTCAGATCATAGACAGTTTTATCATGGTAGTATATTTCCAAAGACTATAACAACTAAAAGCTGAGTTAAAGAGATCAGAAATCAACACTGAGTACATTACTACGTCAATACCAATATAAAAGGCTACATTTAGAAAGCACGGGGCCCAAATACCACATCTTTTATAGGGATCCAAATGTTAACAGTCAAAATCTTCATCATCATCATCGTTTAACGTCCGTTTTCTATGCTGGCATGGGTTGGACGGTTTGACAGGAGCTGGCCAAACCATCCAACCCTAGAATAAAGGTTAGTGATGTAGAGAATGTAAATTAGTAAAATTACTGAGTTGTATTCTAGAAAAGTAATCAGGAAGATGAGTGCAAGTAAAGGTAATTACTGTCTTCTGTCTGTTCTCCTGTTACTAAAAGGCACACTGACAGTCCTTCTCATAGGCCTCACTTCTCCTCCTCTTATGATTCATATTGGAAGGCGAAGAGCTGGTGGAAACATTAGCATGCTGGGCAAAATGCTTAGTGGCATGTCGTCTGTCTTTATGTTATGAGTTCAAATTCTGCCTTAACCCATATTATAATATTGATTTCAAATTTTAAGATGGCAAGCTGGCAGAATTGTTAGATGTCAAGCAGCATTTTGTCCATCTTTATGTTCTAAATTTAAATTCCGCCATGGTCGACTTTGCCTTTCATCCTATCGGGGTCAATAAAATAATTACCAGTTGAGTACTGTGGCCGATGTAATTGACTTACTCCCTACTCCAAAATTGCTGGCCTTGTGCCAAAATTTGAAACCATTATTCATATTGAATCAACCAGCTACAATTCCTGCACTAACTACTTTGGCCGGTCCTTCCTCCCATCTCTCTGAAATTCCCACTCTGCTAACCATTTTCCCTTTAATGTCAACATGTACCAGTTTAGGAAGACCATTAGTTAAATCAGTCTTGGAGAATCAGTGAAAGGCATGATAGCTGCCACTTCCCTCAGACCAAACCAATAAAAAAAAACCCAGATGATCCTAGTTATGTCACTCCATCTAAGTCACACAGCCAAAGTTCAGTAACACCAAAATCTCTATGTAACACCAAAATCTCTATGTTGCTCTTGAAGCAACACAGGTAAAGAGAATTACATGGCAGAAGTCACCATTACTCACCAGTGTTTTGTCTGTCACTTCATTAACTTTAAGAGAATCACCAGGAAAGTAAAGGAGAGCTTTGTAAAGTGTACAGTCTGAGATGTCTCTTACCTTCTAAATTGCAGTAAGGCTTCCTGGTCTCCTGCCAACAGTGAGGCCTCTGGGCCTCTTGCCAAAAAAAAAAAAAAAGAAACCTTCTCGTGCCTTGTCTACAAAGTTCTCTTCAAGTTGGTTCAGTGAACAATATTTCTGCTGATAAATCCCCTCCCAATTTACTTCTTATATTATTTCCAACTTTACACTGCATGTCCACACCTTGTGTGAAAAATTTACCATTTGTAATTAGTTTCCAATAATTCACCAATTAGTAAAATTACTGATTAGCAAATAATTAGTTCTAATTTAGGCAAAAGGCCAACAATTTTAAAGAAAGAGGGTTAGTTAATTAAATTTATTTTGTCATCCCTGGAGGGGTAAAAGGCAAAGTTGACCATAGTGGAGTTTTCCCCCATAAGTAGTTGATATATTACATATTCACAAAAGAAAATTAAGTCTACTTGCACAAAGCAATTTTTAAAGCTAAAATTCAATTGTCATTTGAACATTTAATATTTTTTAATAAGTCTGGTACACCATTTTATTCAATTCAAAGAAAAAGAAAAGAAAATATTAGAAAAAATGTTAGCATAGGTAATGTTAGCATGGCTGTGTGGTAAGAAGTTTGCTTCCCAACTACATGGTTCCAGGTTCAGTCCCACTGCATGGCACTTTGGGCAAGTGTCTTCTACTATAGCCTTGGGCTGACCAAAGCCTTGTGAGTGGATTTGGAAGATGGTATCTGAAGGAAGCCCATCGTATATATACATATACCTATGTGTGTGTGTCTTTGTGTATGTATTTGTCCCCCACCACTGCTTGAAAACCGTTGTTGGTGTTTTTACATCCCCATAACTTAGCGGTTTGGCAAAACAGACCGCTAGAATAAGTGCCAAAAAAATAATAAGTACTGGGGTCAATAAGATAGACTAAAATTCTTCAGCAGTCTAATAGCTGAAACAAGTAAAAGATAAAAGATAGACGCAGGTATGGCTGTGTAGTAAGAAGTTTGCTTGCCAGCCACAAGGTTCCGGGTTCAGTCCCACTGCGTGGCACCTTGATCAGGTGTCTTCCAGTTTAGCATTGGGCCGACCAAAGCCTTGTGAGTGGATTTGGTAGACAGAAACTGAAAGAAGACCATCATATATATATGAATGTGCTTATGAGTATGTGTGTGTTTGTGTCTGTTCCCTACCACTGCTTGACAACTGGTATTGGTGTGTTTACATCCCTGTAACTTAGTAGTTCAGCAAAAGAAACTGATAGAATAAGTACCAGGCTTTATAAAAAAAATAATAAGTACTGGGGTCGATATGTTCAACAAAAATTCTTCAAGGCAGTGCCCCAGCATGGCTGCAGTCTAATGACTGAAACAGATAAAAGATAAAAGATAAAAGAAAAGATCCATTTATATTTTAAAGGTAAACAAGTGAACGAGAAATACTGTGAAACGGTTGTGCTTGAGTGAGTACAGTTATTGATGTGAGTCAATGAGGAGAACACAATCACATTGCCAGTGTAGTATTGATTGAAGCATAAAACATTTGTGAGGAATAAAAAAACATGGAAATGCTAAAAATACAACTGAGTTCCATCTATCCTACTGTTTCATGTAATTGTTGTATGCAGTCAAGTAGCAAAATTTCCAAACAGGGATTGCATGAAATATCAAATTTAAGAACAAAGGACTCTTTCTTCTACTTCACTGAAAAGACATAAATTTTCCACAAGACTTTACAAAGTTGTCAAGTGGTGAAAATATTTTGTCATTTGATTCTGTCAATACTGAACAGCACATAATTAATATTTGTAACAAAGTAAAAATATTCAATTGTTGATGAAGACCAGTCATTGGTAAAAAAGATGGAACATTAAAATCTGTGTCTTTGTTAATTTACCAATGATTCACACTGCATGGGTTAGAAGACTATTCCCTAACTGCTTGAGCTGTATCATTTTTAAACAACAAACCTGCATTAACTGCTAAAACATTTCTAGAAAATGCCAAGAAGTTTAATCTTATCGTGGATTTGTATCTCATATCTGTATGTCTGCATGGGCTTATCTCTATAGTTGTATATCACATCTGTAGATCTTTATCTCACATCTGTAGATCTATATCTCACATCTGTATATGGCATCTGTATCTCTCTATATCATATGTACTATCAGTTATCTACATAATTTATGCATGTGTATAAATGTCTTTCTGAATCTGTATAGATATGTCTCTGTATGTCTGTTTACATATATATTTGTGTATATATGTCTGTATGTATATCTGTGTGAGGATTTTTTTTTAGTCTGGTCATGCTGGTACATTATCTTATACACAACTTCTTTTATTTAGTGTATGTATGTATGTATGTATGTATGTATGTATGTATTATGTGTATGTATGTGTGTGTGTATGTATGTGTGTGTGTATGTATGTATGTGTGTATGTATGTGTGTATGTATGTATGTATGTATGTATGTATGTATGTATGTAT
>JAOPUL010006720.1:18681160-18691723 GCA_027564515.1 Octopus rubescens | reverse complement strand
AGTCAAACCGTTTAACCCATGCCAGCATGGAAAACAGACGTTAAATGATGATGATGATGATGATGATGATGATGATGATGAAGCAAGCTGGCAGAATTGATAGAGCATCGAAAATAAAATTCATCGTGCTATTTCTTCTGACTAATTGCATTTTGAGTTCAAATTCTGCCAAGGTTGACTCCTTGCAAAATAGCTAACCATGTTCCAAAATTAAAAAGACCATTATTATTATTATTAAGGCGGTGAGCTAGCAGAACTATTAAGCACATTGGGCAAAATGCTTTATGTTGAGTTCAAATTCCACCAAGGTCAACTTCGTCTTTCATCCTTAATCAAAAACTGTTGGCCCTGTGCCAAAATTTGAAACCATTATGATTATTGTTATTATTATATTCAAATTTAAGGTAGCAAGATGGCAGAATTGTTACCGTGTCGCACAAAATGCTTTGCAGCATTTCTTCTGACTTTGCTGTGCCGGTGACATGTTAACGGCACCCAGTACACTCTTTGGAGTGGTTGGTGTTAGGAAGGGCATCCAGCCATAGAAACCAAGCCAAAACGGATTGGAGTCTGGCACAGCTCCCTGGCCTGCCAGTCCCCAATCAAATCGTCTAACCCATGCCAGCATGGAAAACGGACGCTAAATGATGGTGATTTACATTCTGAGTTCAAATACCACCAGGATCAACTTTGCCTTTCACCCTTTCGAGGTCCATAAAAGTACCAGTTGCATACTGGGGTGAGGGGTCGCCCCTCCCTCGAAATTGCTGGCCTTGTGGCAAAATTTGAAACCATTATTATACTCAAATGTCGATAAAATAAGAACCAGTTGAACATTAACTCAATGAAATCGACTAGCCCCTCCCCACAAAATTTCAGGGCTTCTGCCAAAATTAAGAAGAAATGTTATTATTATTAAGGTACTACATATAAGGCGGCGAGCTGGCAGAATCGTTTCCGCGCCGGGAGAAATGCTTAGCAGCAATTTTTCCGACTTTACGTTCTGAGTTCAAATGCCGCCAGGGTCGCCTTTGCCTTTCATCCTTCCGGGGTCGATAAAGTGAGTACCAGTTACGAACTGGGGTCGATGTAATTGACTACTCCCCTCCCCTCCCCCAAAAATTTCAGGCCTTCGTGCCTAGTATAGAAAGGATTATTATTATTATTATTATGATGATGATGGGCAGATAAAAGAAATCATTATTATTAATGTGAGCTGGCAGAATTGTTAGCATGCTGGGCAAAATGCTTAGCGGCATTTAGTCCGTCTCTATGATCTAAGTTCAAATTCCGCCAGGGTCAACTTTGTCTTTCATCCTTCTGAGGTCGATAAAATAAGTACCTGTTTAACACTGAGGTCAATGTAATCAACTAAAACTCCTCCCCCAAAATGGCTGGCCTTGTGCCTAAATCTGAAACCATTATTATTATTATTATTATTACTACTACTACTATTAAGGTGGTGAATGGACAAAGTGTTTAGTAGCATTTCTTCCGACTTCACATTCCGATTCAAATGCCACAGAAGTCAACTTTGCCTTTCATTCTTTTGGAGTTGATAAAATAAGTACCAGTTGTGCACTGGGGTTCAATGTAATCAGCTTTTGAAAATTGCTGGCCTTGTGCAAAAATCTGAAACCATTATTATTATTATTATTATTATTATTATTAATAATAATAAGGCGATGAGCTGGCAGAATCGTTAGCACACTGGGCAAAATGCTTAGCAACATTTCATCTGTCTTTATGTTCTAAGTTCAAATTCTGTCGACATTGACTTTGCCTTTCATCCTTACAGGTTCAATAAAATAAGTACCAGTTGAACACTGGGATCAATGTAATCGACTTACGCCCCAAACTTGCTGGCCTTGTGCCAAAATTTGAAACCATTATTATTATTTCTTTTGTTTATTCGGCATTACATGGTTGTTCAACTATCAAGTTGTGTCTTGGAGCCTTAGGTGTCATTCACCTTCTTATAGTCCTTGCTGTGTCAAACATACAGGATTTCTGTTGAGTCAGGAAATTTATCTTGATAGTCAACATCATCAACAAACCATTCAAAATTCTTGCCACTTTTACAATTAGAATAATGATAACTTAATGGCAATTCCAAATTCTTTGAAGTTCATATTTTAAGTCATGGGATTTTTCTATTCTTTCACATTCTTTTTACTATTTTTGTATGAAACGGGCAAGCAACATCTATTAAGAAATGCACTCATTCCTCTGAGCATGAATTTTCTAATTGCTTATCCATTTGAAGTTATATATTTTGTTTTTGTTTCTGAAGTTATATATCCTATGTGAAGGTGCATGGCTTAGTGGTTAGGGTATTCAGCTCACGATAGTAAGATCATAAATTCAATTCTCAGCTACACGTTGTGTCCTTGAGCAAGACACTTTATTTTACATTGCTCCAGTTCACTCAGCTGGCAAAAATGAGTAATACCTGTAATTCAAAGGGTCAGCATTGTCACATTCTGTGTCATGCTGAATCTTCCTGAGAACTACGTAAAGGGTATGTGTGTCTGTGGAGGGCTAAGCCACTTGCACAATAATTTCATGAGCAGGCTGTTCTGTGGATTGGATCAACTGGAACCCTCATCATCATAACCGATAGAGTGCCAGTTTAATCCCATAATACCTTTATATGGTCATTTTCAAGAATCTGTTTTGTTTTATGGTCATACCATTTTTCCATATGTTCAAATTCATATTTTTGTTTACAAATTTGCCAATGTATTATTGCAGCAACCTTGTCTTGCCTCCAGTATTTATAGACTTTCTGAGCAAGCATTTTACATTCATGACTATCTCTTCTCTTTCACCAAATAGTCAACATTCAGCAGAGATGTTTTTCTTATCTATGTTCTTCCTAATATATCTTGTTCTGATTGTTTGATCCTGTGCAGCTAGAATCAAACCCTCTGTTTCTTTCTTTGGTATTTCCTTTGTAAGCCATTGAAATGACTGGTGATCTCAATACCCTTCAGTACTTTGAAAAACTGTCTGTATAAACTCTTCTGTTTGTATCTAAACAGCTCTGAGCACTTCCTTTTATCCCATCCTTCAGTTTACAGATCCTCTTTTCTTATGGAAAGCATCTTCTTGCTGTCAGTAACATACTCCATTAAACTCTCTACTTTTATCTCCACATCGTTTTCTATGCTTGTCAAATCCTCTGTCTCCATCCTTTAATTGAAATATAAGCTATCAACATCTGATGTAAAGCCATGAAATTACCATGTTTCTCTGTCTACGTTCTCAAAGTCTACCTTTATCCATTTAATTATTCTGGTACTATACCTGATGATGGATTCAGTGCCAGAGTTTATGGCCATGATGGTATTAATGCCACTAACTTTCAGACCTTTTAAATTGGCACCACTATTTTAATTTCTGTTCCCTAAAAATTTAACCATTTGTACATTTTTCACTGAAGTGAATTAGATGAATGAAGCATACATTTTTTTTTCTTTATTCACCACTTAATTTGTAAGTCACAATGTCATAAAATGCTCAGGTAGTTGTATATGCATGCAAACATTTTTTGTATATATTGCGGGCTTTCCCTAAAAGAATCTAAAATGGAATCTTTTCTTTCTTTATTTTGAGTTCACAAAATTAATAAACAGAGAATCATCTACATATGGGAAATATTGTCTCTGGAAACAAAATCTATGAGTGAGCATATGTCTGCTCATTCATGCTTGTAAAGTAACTGTTGCCATGACAATTATCCACTGCATGATGCCATTACACAAAAGCAACATTTGGAAGCCTTTTTATTATTTAGGAGTTTTTATTATTATATATTGCTGTAACAAAACTTAATACAAAACATGTAAATGATAAAGATGTGTCAGATGTGAAACAGTGTAGGGCTCCATAAAATTAATAAATAGAATTAATGATGGCTATTATTATTATTAACCGTTCAGAAACTGGTTAACCTCCATCTTCAGTAGGCAGGGATTGGAACATGAACAAATAAACCAAAATAAAACTAAAGAACTGTTTATAATGCAGGAAATATGTTGGTGGCAGTTAAGTTCATTAAAATCATGTATTAATGGGCAATATAGTAAAAGATGCTCTAGTGAGTTTTGCAAATAATGTAAGGAAACTATCAGTTTATAGTCAGATTAAGAACACTTGAGAGAATAAAAATATCAAGCAAGCAAAGGATGGTTTGAAATGTTCAACAAATGATAGTTTTGCATAATGTTAAACTGAATTGTGAAACAGCTAATGCAGATAAAGAGGCAGCAACAACATTTATTTAAATTTATGGTAACATTTTTGAAAATGAAGGTTATACTCCGCAGCATATTTTAACATTGACGAAACTGATTTATTTTTGGAAGATGATATCTGAAAGAACATATTTGGAAGAAGGATGTCTGGGCATGAAGCAGCTAAAGGCTGACTGATGCTGCTTGTTGGTGGTAATGTTGCTGATGCATTTAAACTGAAACCATGGCTAGTCTATAACTCTGAAAATCCCCAGAGCTTTGAAAATCTAAAGGAATGCTACCAGTTATTTGGAATATAAAATTAAAAGAACTTGGGTGACTGCAGTTTCGTATCAAGATTGGTTTTGGGTTCATTGTGGCAGCAATAAATTATCATTTAGCACATTTTTAACATTAAATTATTCTACTGAAATATCCTAAATAGTTGCAGAAACTATCCTTAAATTAAAGCAGTATATTTGTCTCCAAATCCTACAAGTGATATTCAACCAAAACTTTAAACAGCAACATCAACCTTCAAGAGGTATTAACATTTGGAAAGCTGCTAAACAGGTCATTAAGGCAAGTGATAAAGAAAATGGGCTTAATTTAGAGGATCTTCGGAAAAAATCCAACATCTGGAATATTACTAATAATAGTAGAGTCTATTGGGGTGAGGAATTAACAGGAATCAACAGTAGAATTTTACTGGAAATACTGAAATACTTATACATATATTTAATGCCAAATTCTAAAATTATTGAAAATAATCCTGAAAGTGTTACAGAGGAAGACTAATTAAATTTGAGTTGATGACTATGACTACTTAAACGTTGATTGGCAGTAAGAAGAGGAGGAGGAGACGACCACGACAACAGCGACGATGACGATGATGATGAAGAGGCAACCACCCCTTTCAAAATTTAGAGAGTAAAGACAATAAATGAAAGGTTTTCTAATCCTGAACAGGTCTGAAATATGATGGAAGAATATGACAAAATGCAGAAAGAAGTCTGCAGGTCCATAGAGTTATTTATAAGCCTACAGATATGCTGCAGACTCTATTATCAGGAAAAGAAGTATACTGTTTAGCAAACACTCAATAATTTCTAAACATTGTATAACACTACTGTATAATTATATTTGTAGATATATTTATTTACCCTTTAGCCTTTAAACTGGCCATATCAGGCCAAAATATTCTACCTATCTTATGTTCAAACTGGCCAGATCCAGCCTCTTATACATAATCTACAATGTCATTCTGAAAATAAACAATCATCATAATCATTTAGCATCCGTTTTCTATGCTGGCATGGGTTAGACAATTTGAGCGGAAACTGGCAAGCTGGAGAGCGGGCAACAGACTCCAGTTCATTTTGGCTTGGTTTCTACGGCTAGATAAACCTCCTAGCACCAACCACTCCAGAGATTGTACCGGGTGCCTTTAACATGTCACAGGTATGGGTGTTTTTAAGGTGTCACCCAAAATCTCAAAGTCATGAGATAATGCATGATTAATTCAAAAGAATGTGAATAAATAAACATTACTAATGACAGAGTAATCTGAATGTTAAAGGGTTAATTAATTTTTATTGTCCTTAATTTCCTCCATGTCATAAGCCAGGTGCACCTATGTATTTTAGAATTGGAAATACTTCCTGTAACTCTGCAGGGATATAATGATTTATGTTCTTTATTGATCTAACATATTTTCTGAGAAAAACTGTGGACTATTGCAGTGTCTGGTTTTAACTTTTGATTGAAAGGATGAGTTCTTAGGCACCCTACCATGGTATCTGATTGAAAAGTGTCATCACTCTCAATGACAAAGTTTAGTAGTAGCCCTTACAATACCTTACACACACACACAAACACATGTATTTCCCTTCTTCCCTCTAATGTGTAGAGTTGTATTGTTTTCAACCATGACAAGCAATAAGGTTCTATTTCCTGAAATTCATCATTTACATGCAGACAGTTTTCTTGGTGCAGAAGCAGTGGTTTTCTGCAGTTAGTTTATCTTTATGGGGGGGGGGGGGCTTCATAGTTAACAACAATATTCTAAACATCTGGGAACAGATGCCCTTCACATAAACAACATAATTTCTATTTTTGTGTTTTTCATATCGTCAACATATTTAATAAAAATGACTGTTCATATACTTGAGGACATACTTGAGGCATCCACTACAAACAGAAATGACTCAGAATAGATGGGATTTTCTTGAATAGAGACGCTGACTTTTGAGTCAGTTCTGCTTGGAAATTTCTTTTTGAAGAAATTTCCAGTAAGTCTTACACAAATTCAAACTGGACAGTGTGAATGCTCATTGTGGGTTGCAGCTAGTTTCCTTTGGGCTGTTGATCATTATTTCTACAATGTTATGATCAGAGAAAATCACTGTTGTCACCTACATGATATGGATGGGTTCCATGCTATTTGTAAAGTAGAGATCTAGAATATTGTTACTCTTGTATAACAAAGTATTATTTGTTCAATAAACATGTTAGTGAGTTGAAGTATAGAGTCTGTATGTCTTTGTTCGTGCAGTGATATTTCTGAGAGAATGTGGCCTTCGGGTCATTTCAGGTTGGGAGAGGATTAAAGTTACCTAAGAGAAGTAAATTAATATGTTGATCAATTTCATTTAATATTTCTTTTTATTTCATTAAAAACACTCGTGCCAGTGACATGTTAAAAACATTCGTGCCGGTGACATGTTAAAAACACTCAAGCCAGTGATTCATTAGAAACACCCGTGCTGGTGACATGTTAAAAACACCCATGCCGGTGACACATTAAAAACACTCATGCCAGTGACACGTTATAAACACCCGTGCTGGTTGTATGTTAAAAACACCTGTGTTGCTGATATGTTAAAAGCACCTGTGCTGGTGATATGTTAAAGGCACCTGGTACACTCTCTAGAGTGGTTGGCATAAGAAACGGTATCCAGCCATAGAAACCAAGCTGAAATGGACTGGAGTCTGGTGCAGCTCTCTGGCTTGCCAGTCTCCAGTCAAACCGCCTAACCCATGCGAGCATGGAAAATGGATGCTAAATGATGCTGCTGCTGCTGCTGATTTCCGAGGCTCTCTTCAAACATGTTATATGATATCATGATTTGAAGAATTTGGTGGATTAAGTTGATTTATATGTATTATTCGTGTGTCACAACCAAGTTTGAGTGCTTGAATAGAGCTAAGGGTGTGACATCATTACAAATCTACATGACAACTGTTTCTGTCAGAACAAACTACAACTTACTTTTGTATTTAAGCATCA
Organism: Octopus rubescens; assembly: GCA_027564515.1. Classification (NCBI taxonomy): domain Eukaryota; kingdom Metazoa; phylum Mollusca; class Cephalopoda; order Octopoda; family Octopodidae; genus Octopus; species Octopus rubescens. The sequence goes on along the minus strand of JAOPUL010006720.1, from coordinate 18,684,196 downwards.
GATATGCTTATTATTAAATGCTGTTCAGTATGTGCCATGCATTTTTCTAGATTTCTAGATTGTGGCAGTAATGTCTAGAAAGAAGGGAATATTTCTTCTGTTACTAAGTTGTAATACACCATTAACATTCAACAAATGGAATCAGCTGTGAGATTAGTGTGGTTATTTGTGATGGCCATTTGGGATTACACTTTGTTGTGGAAACTGTATGTTATTCTGTGTTATGTTAGGATTGTTTCCACTGCAGCCAAAGTTACCTGCTGCTGCACTCTTTTCTCCAGTATATTTGAAGGAGAGTGCAGCTTAGTTGAAGCAGCCTTTACTGCAGCTGCATATTACCTGTTGTCAGGGGAAAATCATATCCATTGTGTCTATTTCAGGTGGGTATTTGCCACTAAGGTTTTTCCCCACCTCAACTGATGACAGATGCATTGAATTATTTAGGTATACTTTCATGTTGCTTGAGCCTCCTTTCATGCAAAAAAATCATGGGTTTTGTGGGGAATAGCTACACATTTAGTATGACTCTAAATGGCTTGGGATGAACAGTGTGACAATTTATCCTATGTAATTCATGCTGGTAGGCACCTCTCTATTTTTATCTATGGCTGATATTACATTTTCTAGTTTCTGTTCCTCACTACAACTTTACACATTGGGGAGGTATAGCTTATAATACGTCATTTCTGCTGGAGAGAGAAAGAAACAGAAAGCTGCAATTGTGATAAAAGAGAAAAACTAATGAATAAATAAACATGAAAAAACAAAACAAAACAAACTGTTGAATGAAATTATTAATTGTTTACTTTATCTTGTATTTGCTAGAAGTTTATCGCATCACTAAACTTGGAAAAGTTTTATGAAAATTTAATTCAACATCAAAATAAAATTTGACTGAACAAATATATCTTTAGCGCATGCTTCAGGGACTGAAGTTTGTGGCTCAGAGAAAGAATCTGATAAAAATTATTATTGCACATATATTGTTGGCGTTAGGAAGGGCATCCAGCCATAGAAACCCTAGCTTGCCAGTTTCCAGTCAAACCATTTAACTATTCTTTATTTTCTTTATATAGGGTATGTAACCCTTTAGCATTCAGATTACTTGATCAAGTATCATGCTTATTTATTCACAGCATTTTGGATTAATCATGTATTATCTTGTATCTTCAAGATTTTGAATCATGTGACTATTTACTTTAAGAATGACAATGTAGGGTAGTTGTGAGAGGTCAGATCTGGCTGGTTTGAACTTAAAACAGGTAGAATATTCAGGCCGGATATGGCCGGTTTAAATGCTAAAGGGTTAAACTCTATATGCATAGTGATATGCAATGCATAATGGTATGGCTGTGTAGTTAATAATTTTGATTTGCAACCATGTAGTTCTGGGTTTAATACCACTGCGCGTAACATTGGGTGAGTGGATTCTACCATAACCTTGGGTGAATGGATTCTACCATAACCTTGAGTTGGCCTAACCCTTGTGAGTGAAATTTAGTAGACAGAAACTGTGTTGGAGCCATGTTGTTTATATATGTATGTATATCATGCATCAAACAAAAATATAGTGGTGTTCTTTGAAAGTTATATTTATTCTCTGCAAGTTATGTCCCCCTTTACACTAATGAGTAAATAGAAATAGAAACAAAAAGTACCAAGTTGGTGCTCCAGCATAGCCGGCCATAGTCAAAAGACTGAAACCAATGAAATAATGTACTGGGAATACTAAACATTAAACAATAAGGTACTAACCTATTCATTGCCATACATGAGGTACTCAACATTATCCATAGAGTACTATACAGTATTATTCTGTATAAAATGCTATACACTGAAGCACCACATATATATATAATGGTATTTATCTCTCACTGGATTGAGTACTTTTTTGCTGACCTCACCAGTAACAGAAGAATATACACACACACATAGATATACATGAGTGGATTTGGTAGACAGAAACTGAAAGAAGCCTGTCATATATATATATATATATATATATATAGATATTTAAGGTGAGTGTAAACTCACTTTAGTAATTATATTTATCCTTCAAAAGTTTTTGTCTTTAATCAAATTATGGATTTTGTTCTTATAAATCTCCATTTATTGACAAAACAAAACAATTTGTCGGAAAAATAAAAATATGATTATGATAACCAGTGTTCCATCTTCCCTATACCTATATATATATACATTTATGTGTACTGTCTTATTGCCTTGACAGTGTGTGATAGTTTTAAACAAGAGCCACTGTCATGCAAGTAGTGTCCTGCATTTCCAGTCTTCTGTAAAAACATGTCTGGTCATGGGGAAATATACCTATCTTAGAAACAGGTGAGGGTTGGTGACAGCATGAGCATCAGGCTGTAGAAAATTGCCTCAACAAATTCTGTCCAACTCATGCAAGCATTGGAAATGTGAATGTTAAATGATGATGATGATGGTGATGATGATTACACACACACACACATAACTTTTTACATGGACAGATAAACTTATATGCATTTCTACTCACTATTGAACTAAATGACCTAAAGTACATAGTAACAGTGTAACAGCTTGGCTAACTAAATGACCTGTCAATTTCGAGAAAGTAAGGCAGCAAGCTGGCAGAGTCGTTAGCATGCTGGGCAAAATGCATAGCTACATTTTGCCCGTCTTTAGCTTCTGAGTTCAAATTCCGCCAAGGTCGACTTTGTTTTTCAACTTTCCGGGGGTTGATAAAATAAGTACCAGTTGAATACGGGTGTCAGTGTAACTGACTAACCTCCTCCTCCGAATTTGCTGGCCTTGTGCCAAAATTTGAAACCAATATTTCGAGAAATTCAAACAGGGTGAAAGTAGCAGAGCAGCAAATTTACCTTTTGAAGTATTTTATTTGTTCAATGAATAGGCGCAAGTGTGGCTATAGGCGCTGACGTGGCTGTGTGGTAAGAAGCTTGCTTCCCAATCTCATGGTTCCGGGTTCAGTCTCACTGCGTGGCACCTTGGGCAAGTGTCTTCTACTATAGCCTCGGGCCGACCAAAGCC
>JAOPUL010006720.1:18476765-18491366 GCA_027564515.1 Octopus rubescens | reverse complement strand
TTAGATTCCAGGTTTTGCTTCCACACTTGGAATTTCCTTTCTAGCTCTGCTATAGAATCTCCCATGATGGCAAGATCATCTGCATATAGTAATTCCCAAGGTGTGCCTGTCTTGAATTTCTCTGTTATGGTCTGGAGGACAATGATGAAGAGTAGTGGACTGAGGACAGATCCTTGGTGGACCCCTACCTGAACCCCAAATTCTTCGCTGTACTCGTGGTTAACTCTCACCTTACTGACTGCACCTCTGTACATGGCCTGTACTGCTTTTACTAGCCATTCGTCTACTCCTAGCCAACTTAGGGTCCACCAGATCATATATATATATTTTTTGAACAGTGCTTTACGCAAGTGAAACCTGGAAGAGCACAACAAAGATAGCAAGATGGCTGAGTTAGCAAGATAGCAAGACGTTTTCCACCAGAGGTGCCTGTGAATGGTCCTTTGTGTGTCCTGGCACGAGATTCTAAGAAGAGCCGAGTCAGAGACACTAGAGAGAATGGTCGTAGAATGCCGATGCTGCCTGGCTGGCCATGATCTGTGACTGCCCAACGAATGACACTCAAAAACAGCAATGAGCTGGACCCCCACCTGAGGGTAAACAGGGGCGGAGTTGCCCCAAAACCACCTGGCGAAGAACGTGGTTCTCAATATAAAATAAGTTTGTCTTATTTCGTCTCTGCTATATTATGCTAGAAATGTGAAAATATGTCCTTAAATGCGAGTTTCCCATTATACCTCGTTGTATGAAAACTATCACTATTATTAAGCACTCCTGATTTGGTTGCCTGTCTGCCCTACCATTTCGGAATGGTAGGGTAGACACGAAACTCTGAAGCCATTTCTGACAAATACAAGGTGCCAAAGGGATGTAAAACAACAACAAAAACAAAATACTTGGTTCTCAATATAAGATAAGTTTGTGTTCTGTTCATCTAAGCTTGTCTTATTTCGTCTCTGCTATATTGTTAAGCTAGACATGTGAAAATATGTCCTTAAATGTGAATTTCCCACTCTACCTTGCTGTATATCAGTATTATTTAACACATGTGACTCGGTCAGGCTTGGCATTTCATATTTGTCAGGCAGACACCAAACTCCGAAGCCTTTTCAGGCAAATACAAGGCACCAAAGGGATGTAAAATACACAGTTCTCAATATAAGATAAGTGTGTGCTTGTCCATCTAAGCTTGTCTTATTTCGTCTCTGCTATATTAAGCTAGAAATGTGAAAATATGTCCTTAAATGTGAGTTTCTCACTCTACATCGCTGTATGAAAACTATCAATATTATTAAGCACTCGTGATTCAGTCAGGCTCAGCATTTTAATATGGTAGAGCAGAAGACACGAGACTCCAAAACCATTTCTGGCAAATACAAGGTGCCAAAGGGATGTAAAATACAAAATACATAGTTCTCAATATAAAATAAGTTTGTGTCTTGTTCACCTAAGCTTGTCCTATTTCATCTCTGCTATACTGTTATGCTAGAAAGGTGCTGCTATATTGTTATACTAGAAATGTGAAAATATGTCCTTAAATGCAAGTTTCCCACTTTACCTTGCTGTATGAAAATTTCCTCTGCCGCCCTCCCCTCATCACCACCAATGCGAAGGGGATTCATGCGCATGGGCCATCGCTCTACGAAGGTAGTCCAGGCTATATATGTATATCAGTTATCTGTTCCTCCAGGTGCGGGTACATATGCCACTTGGTTATAATGCTCGTCTGTCCCTGGTCTATATGTCCGTCTGACCCTGGTCTTATGTCAGGCTGCTCCCGGTCTATATGTCAGTCTGTCCCTCCCCGGTCTTACGCCAAGCTTACCCCAGTCTATATATCTGTCTGTCACCGGTCTTATGTCAGGCAGCTTATATGTCTCTCCCCAGTGTCTGTTTTCTGTCTATATGTCTGTCTGTCCATGATCCATATGTCTGTCCATCCTCGGTCTATATGTTTCATCCATCAGACTAACAATCACCTGTGTGCTGGTGTCACGTAAAAATCACTCGTGACAGTGCTATGTAAAGCACTAGTGCTGAGAGTCTGGTGCCGGTGGCACGTTAAAAGCACCCAGCACACACTGTAAGGTGGTTGGGATTAGGAAGAGCATCCAGCCATAGAAATCAAGCCAAATCAGACTGGAACCTGGTGCAGCCCCACGGCTTGCCAGCTCTGGTCAAACCATTCAACCTATGCCAGCATGGAAAACAGACGTTAAAGGATGATGATGATGATGATGATGATGATATATATTCATGCTGACATGATTTGTTCCAGCTTTATCAACCATACAAAAGTGGGCAGCTGAATTTAGGAGGGGAAGGAAGAGTCTTGAAGATGACCCAAGGTCTGGACGTCCTGCAACTGCCACCACCAACGAAAACATTGATTATGTTCACCATATAGTAATGGATGACAGACATGTGACCAATGCTATTAACATATCCCATGAGAGTTGAGAATATTCTGCACAATGAACTTGGCATGACAAAGGTTCTGACACCAGATCAAAAGTACACCAGGCTGATCACATCACTGGAAAATCTGACATTATTTTGAGGCAGATCCAGTTGGTTTCTTTGAATGTTTCCTAAGCCAGGAAGAAAAAGAGACAATCTATGCAATGGAAACACCCCTCCTCACCTGCTCCAAAGAAGGCAAAAGTCGTTTCCTCTGCAGATAAGGTGATGGCTTCAATTTTGGGGATATGTAAAAGGCATTGTATTTATTGACTATCTTCAAAAGGTCCACACCATCAATGGACAATACTATGCCAGCTTGCTGAGGCAGTTACAAAAGGCTGTCAAGACCAAATACCCAGGAAAACTGACAAAAGGGGCCTTGTGTCATCAGATAATGTGCTTTCAGATGTTTGCCCGACTAAGTTCTAACTCATGTAATTAATGTGTAAATCCTTCTAAAGACAAAAATCCACAGGCACAACTAATGCAGCTATCAGGCCAAATTAACATGACAAGGCAGGAAACTTGAAGAGAGAGAGAGAGAGAGAGAGGGAGAGAGAGAGAGAGAGGGAGAGAAAGAGAGAGAGAGAGAGATATGATTCACAAACCTGTGATGGTATTAATATGATCTGGGTTACTTTCCAACCTCCCAGATCTGTAAAACCAAGGGAAATGAGTGACATCTCTTCCAGGAAGGGCACATGTACTCATAGAAGTACAAATTAGCAGAATGGCAGAACTCAGTGAATAAAAGGTTTGGATAAAGTAAGACAACATAGTGCAGTGGAAGATTGTTTAATTGGTTTTCTGTCAGGTTGATGTTAACATCATTAGATTCTTTTCCTAATATTTTGGACAACAGCTGCTACTGCTGCCACCTTGACCTGGTGCTCAAGGCAGTTGTGGAAGTCATCACTGCAGTTGTTCATTACATTAAGCAGTTGCCTATTGAGACAACCATCCCAATCTCAAAGCTGTAGAGAAGCCTTGGTCACTTCAACTGTCCTAGTTAGCAGTTAAAATTGGGATTCTAAAATCAATTTCTCTGATCACATTATGCAAGCTATACTTCTCTCACACATGATTATCTTTACAGATTCTATGAAGTGGGCGATCCCATGGGACTTCACAGGGCCCTGGGAAGAACACACAGATGAGGCTCATGAGAGAAATCTTACACCACATATTTGGAGCGGGTAGAGCAGTACAAAACTAAGATTGGTGAGTCAGCTGAGAGCCAGTTTAATTGACAGCTAGAGGCTGAAGAGAGTCTTTTTAATATTTCATCAACAGTGGCCCCAAAGCCTTGACCAACAGTTGCCACTACTACTAAGATCAGGGGCTCAAGGTGGTTGAGAAAACAGTGACCATAACCATTTAGTCAAGTAAACACTACTCCATGAAGCAAACTGCCCTTTTGCTCAAAGCTAGAAAGAAACTCTGTGATTTGTTGAAGCTGTGATGCAAGCTGATCAACTTTGGCTGAGACAATTGAAGGAGTGGGTTTAATGTTGAAAAAAGAATTATTAAATGACCCCAGGAACTTCAGTGATAAAGTGCTCAAGAGCACCAAGATTCGATTTATTCTATTATCTCCTGGTATCATTTTCATTGAGTAGTTTTTAAAGTTTGTTAAGGCATTGTCTATGGTTGTTGCCATTTCATTTGCCAATACATTAATTGCTTCATTTCTCAATCATCAACTCCATTGCTGAAAGCATCCCATGAACAGACCAGTCAATGAAGTAGTAAATGAAACGACAATCTTAGACAATGTGTTAACAAATATCATAAGAACCAAATAAAACAATAGATACAAAAAATATGAACCATCTCAAGAATATATAAATCTCTCTGAATTTCGAAGAAACGGTTTTCTGCTGCAGCTTAGATTGTCGTTAAACTTGATTTAAGAGAAAAAGCATTTACCTGAAATATATTATAAATATGATATATTTTGCATACTCACACTTTTTCATTGAGGGAATGTAACATCTGAATGTGTGTGTTCATCTAAGTATATATACATAGATACATGTGTGTGTGTGTGTGTATGTGTGTGTGTGTGTGTGTGTGTGTGTGTGTGTGTAGGGTGTTCAGGCTACATTTGACGATTTTTATGTTTTCTTTTTTCAGGAACAGCTTGATGTATTGGTGAGAAGTCAGTGGCACTGGAGAGCATAGATTAAAGTTGTAGTTGAGAAAAAGTTAACTGACATGGAGGAATGGAAGCCATCTGAATATTGGAAAAGAGTTACCTGTGTCATGATAATTCATGCCAGGTATCAAAATGCTGACATCATGACTGCTGCTCAATGTTCTGTGAACACTGTAAAGACTGTCTTACATGAGATGGGCAGCTGCAATGAAGACTGCAAAGCCGTGGCCACCAGGAAGGGACACAGCAGGTGTTCTGACTGTGTCCTCATGCCAGATTTCATCCCCACATATCTGAGCAGGTCCTTAAGCTCAATTCAGATGGCTATGTAAAGCTGTTACAGACTGTAGTCTAGTCAATCCCTGGCTATAGAGAGTTGCTGATGGAAGGTCATATGTGTGTGGCAGCAGGATTCAACTCTTTGCCATACCTCCAGAAAGAGTCATTAGTGGTTGTTGTAGAATTTCTGACTTCACCACCCACAATTTTTGGCCTCCTAATTACTCTGATTGTAATACCATGAATGACTGTGTATGGGGCGCAGTTGAGAAAGACACCAACAGCTCTGCCTGCAACATGAAGACCAACATAAAAGAGGTGTGTGAAGATCTTTCCAGGGACATTGAGAAATTCATGTGCCAGGTTCCAGAGCTGTTTTGAGGCCACAGTGGAAGAGGGGGGGAGTACTTTGAGTAAGCTGTTATCTCCCAACCATAATCTAGTTGATATTTTTTGATTCTTTAAAATACTTTTGTTTTTGGGAGGGATATTGCATTTTCTTTTCCTTTAATGCAAACTGTCAAATTTAGCCTGAACATCCTGTTCACACACACACACACACACACACATATATATTCTTTTCTTAAAGAATACCCACATTTAAGTGGCAATAAACATTGCTTCTCAGTACAAATACTGCTTCTATCTCTAATAGAGATTTCTTAACGGACTAGTTTGCTAATTGCAAAACCAGTGACTGTATGACACTGTGTTTTCTATATATTGCAAGTAGAAATGGATTGCTGCTATTGCCGGCAGATGGGTATCCATCACTAAAGATGGTCTAATAAGGTCGAAATCACATGATATGATGGTCTCTGATAGTGAGGGGTTCATTTCCCACTTGCAATATATATCGAGTGCAAAACGCATTGAATAACCAGCTAAAATAGCAGTGTTTTCTTTTCTTAAAAAACACCCACATTTAAGTGGCGATAAATATTGCTTTATATATATATATATTTAAAGCCTACAGGCCATGAGGCCATAGTCTATCCAGGTTAAACTGTTTAGGCTTACAGTACTAGTGTCCCTCTCAAACGTGTTGTCAGTCTGCTACAGGGTTAACTCCCAGATGTTGCCAGTACTCATTTTCAGCTGAGTGAATTGGAGTAGCATTAAATGAAATGCCTTGCTCAAGGACACAATGTATCCCTTGCTCAGTGAATCAAATCCATAACATAATCATGAACCCAACATCCTTAACCACAACATCCTTAACCCAACCTCCTTAACCACACACACACACACACACGTGTGTGAGTGTGTATGTATATGCGTATGAAAGCATGTATGCATGTATTATGTATATATGCATGTTTGTATTTATGTAACATGTATAAGTGTGTGAATGTACCTGTGTGAGTGTTTTATAAGCTGTATGTATATTTACTGGTATCTAAGTGTATACATTAAGATAAATCACAAATGCCCATATTATAAACGATAGTATTCCATGTTTAATTTCCATACGTTAGGTGTTATGTATGTAGTGGGGGAGGTCACTAACAGGTTGGCATTGTAAGTAATAACAAAAGATTTTGTAATGTCTGTCAATATGGTTTCAGACTAAATGCTTAAAGCTATAAATCTAATGCATTTTAAGCACAATAGGTGGTACATTTTCCTCCATCATCTCCCATTCCACTATATTTCTAACATCCATACATCATTCTCTACGTATGCTTTAAAATAATCCACCATTTTTCACTTTCCCACTCTGCTTTCTCAAATCTCAGGTTTCACTTCTCACTTCCATTCTATGTTTTTTTTAAATATTTAATTTAAACATTTTGTTTTGTTTTTCTTACTTTGTTTCTTTTTTCTTGGCTCTCTCTTTTCCCTTTTCATTATTCACATTTTGTTTCCATGCTGTTTAAAAATTTATTTCCCTTCTTAATAACTTGCTGCAGAAGACAGAATTATAAAACAAAGAAAAAGTAATTTTAAAAATATTGAAAAGGTGCAAAAACAATTTAACAAATAAAATAAAATAATAAAATTCTCTCTCTCTCTCTCTTTATATATATATATATATATATATAGTTTTTGGGGTGGTATAACTTTAAAAGGAAAATTACAAAATATTGATCATTTTAAAATCTTGTCTCCAAGAAGCAAACAGCAAGCAATAAGTGCTTAAAGTACAAATTATTAAATAGCAAATTGCAAAATACTTTCAATAAATTAAAGGGTAATAAGGCAGAAAAAGTAGAACACTTGCATGAATGCTCTATTGTTTTTGTTTCACCCCTTTCTGTTCTGAGTTCAATTCTTGCCCTGATTAACTTAGCTTTTCATTAACTGAGTAGCAAAGGAAATAGGTACCAGTTATGAACTGGGGACACTGACTATTTTATATACCAACTTACAAACCTGTGCTACACACAGCCTCACATCTATACTATACATCACCTAACACCTTTACTATACACTGCCTATACTATACTATACTCCATCTCACAAACCTATATTACACGCTACCTCAAAACCCTATACTATGTACAACACCATGCTAACCTATCCCTATACACCATGTTACTGCTATCATATACTGAAAGTATGGCATCAAAATGCTCAGTAAGGTTGTTAATCACAATCAGTAAAAGACTGGAGAAAATACCTTGCAAAATTCATTTGTGTCTTTCACTTCATAAAAGTTGAAATTCTATCATTTTTTACGCTAACCTTTTCCTGTTGAGGGCCAATAATTCGTTTTTGTTTTTTTAATATAGGCACAATGCTAGATATTTGAAGAAGGAAGAGTATAGTCAATGATATTGATCCCAGTACTTGGCTACTAATTTATTTAAACGATGAAAGACAATTTTGATTTCATAAAGTGAGAGAAGTATCACAAGGCATATTGTCCAACACTCTCAGGCTTCTATCAGTCGACAGCCCTTTCTACCAACTGATCACACACTAAGGGACAGTATTGGTGCTCCATAATAAGTGCCAATCAATACACTGACTCCTTACCAACAATTATTTTGTCCTTGTGCTTATTTTAGAAACTAATAGATAGTACTGTGTTTACATATTTCTGATTTAGTTTTAGAAAATACATTTTAGATGTTTGAAACCATTTAATATTTTCTTGTATATCCTGTGTGTGTGTAGGGAACACTTAAGGATGACATAACAGTTCCTAATTCTCTTATCAAAAACATTTTTTGTATGAAAATGTTTTTGCTTTCTAATCAATAAGATAAGTAAAACAAGGTTTTATTGCATCCAGCAATGGAGAGCCACTCTCACACTAGAAAAGATTCCAGTCTCTCACATATGATTTTCCCAGACTGGTTGGTATTTTTCTCAACAACAAAATGTGTTGAAGATACATAGATTGTTGTATCCTGCAGTAGAATTCCTTCGGTGGACTTTAACTGATGAACTAAACTCTGTTAATCCAATATCTATTACAGTTGATTATTTTTGCCTTTAGTAGTTGTTAGATGGCTTAGTAAGTACCATCAACTCACAGGTTATTAGTTCAAATCTACTGCACAGGAATGTTACATACAACAAACTATTCTGTGATGGGATTGTTGATTCATGTCATTAAAATGAGATTAAATACTGCAACATTTAAAATCTCTGTAGGCCTTTGGCACAATTATTTTAATAATCTATGGGTTTTTTTCTTCTAAGTGAACTAGAATAAAATCATTGAAATTCCATCTTACATTAGGAAGGCTATTGGCATTAGAAAGGGCATCCAGCCATAGAAACCAAGCCAAAATAGACTATGGAATGAACTTGGTGTGGCCCTTGGCCTTGCCAGTTCCTGTCAAGCTGCCCAACCCATGCCAGCATGGAAAACAGACATTAGATGTTGATGATGATGAGAGTAAAACTAGCTTTTGTAGAGATTTGGACATAATCAGTTATTTATACCAAGTTGCATGAAAATATTTCAACTACTAAATTTTGTTCTGTAGTCAAGTGGATATCTTATAAGACAACCAAAATTTGGTCACAAGTTCAAATTTTCCTGCACATTTTTATTATCACAAGAACCTCAGTGTCACAGTTTATCTTTATAGCTCTACTAGAATGTCTAGCAATTGCAGCTGCATTAAACCAGTCAACTTATCAAGTCATAGATTTGTTATACATCTAATTAATAGAACAAAAATTGAATATTAATCTTCCTTCATTACAAACCAGACTATTGACTCCGAATATTCCCGAAAGTGTTAGCTTTCACTTCAGTCCACTTTAATAATATCCATTATATCAAGAAAGTCATGAAGACTACTCAAGATCATTCAGCTTTCTATCCACTATAAATTCTAGATTTCAGCCAATCTTAAGTTTAGGTTAAAAAAAAAAATATTAGCTACTTCAGCAGAAGCAAAACCAAATATAAAGAAATAAAAGGACTCAATACATACATCACTGAAATATTGAAGAATTGATGAATCCAAACCAATTTAATGACATCAAATGGGGAGATGTTTTAAGTTTGCTTAGTTACAACTATTTCGATATATTTTCACATTAAACAATTAAAACTCCATTTTATCAGTTGTTACTTATTCTAAGAATCTTGGAATGATGAAAGCAAAGTGACCCAGGACAAGAAAAGGGGTTGGAACTAAATACAGGTATTTTCTAAGATGCTCTACCGATTGTACCATCTGTCTGTTGTGATTCTACATGTCTTAAAGTGTGTATATAGCTTATATGAGACTATAGATGACACAGTATATACACTCATAAATATGCAACTTGTCCTTGAGGCAGATATCACATTTATAATTGCTGTCATTGTTGTTGTTATTATCATTCTCATCTTTCTTTGTGCCACATCACTATCAATGCCTTGTTCTGTTGTTATTTTTTCTTCTCACCATCACCATTATTACCATCATCATTGTTATATCATCATTAACCACCCACTACCACCACCACCATCATCGTCACCATCACAATCAACAACATTATTGTCATCACCACCACCATTATCACCAGCACTATTATTTCATAACCATTATCATTACTATCATCACCACTATTGTCAACATTACCATCATCATCATCATCATCATCATCATCACCACCACCACCACCACAACTATTATCATCATTATCCCCACTATCAGTGTATGCAATGCTGGCTGGTATTATTCCATCTCGCCAGAAGCCAGGTGATGTTTCATGCCACACTGCAATAAATAGGGAAGAAGTACATGATGAACGACATGTCATACAAGACATCAAGGTGGTACAAGATCAACCACAGACATTGTACCACTTCGTAATATAGCTGTTGTTATGGTGGGGTGGTAAGTGGTGGAATGGAAGAAGTAGATAGCTTTAAGATGCTGGAGGGGAGTGGGAAGAATAATAATTAACAGATCAAATTACTGATACTGTCATATTACATTTATTGATTGATCGGTGTTCAATAGTCCACATATAAACTGACACCAACTGGTGGTGATCGGAGGGGGAGTGATGGTGATGGTATTAGTATTGGTGATGATGTTAGTGTTTGCTTGACCTACTAGAAACATCAGCATCCACCACCACCACTACCAACAACAAGCCAATGTCACCACAACCATCACTACCACTAACAACAATACAACTACTGACAACAAAAACAACACCACCATCATCATCATCATCATCACTACCGTCACCACCAACAACAATAGCAGCAGCAGCACCAAGAATCACTACTACCACCCCTGCAGTTACTATTTCTGTATCATCTCATCTGTTGTTATTGTAGCTGTTGACTATGATACCACCAAATCAGTGATTGGAAAGAATGCCTGAGGGAGTCTCTTTGTGCTCTCTCCATATACTAGAAACAACAGCCAAGTTGTTTTCAAATCGCATCTTTCAACCTTAAAACAAAGAATGGGTCCCAGATCATATGGAAAAGACTAAACGGTCATGGCTGGAATACATTTGATCATAGATCTACTTGAAAAATGGTGACCTGATGCTAAAACACCAACACCACCACCAACAACAACCTGACTGACTTGACACCAACAAGGAAACCTCTGCATGGTTACTTGGTCAGCTAGAAATAAAACGGTCAGTTATTCCTCAAACCATACATTGGATAATACAGGCCAGTTTATACAATTCATGAAAAATAATGGGATGGTCATGGCTGTCAAGCTTTTTGATTATCAGTCTACTATGATAAGGCCAGGTTTTGGGCTATGTGAGAGATTTGTGGATGTGCTACTTTACCAGATATTTTCATTGTCACAGTAAAAACCAACAGATGGTCCAATTGTTTCCCTTACTTCACTGGAAGTTTCAATCTCTCACCTTCAAAAACTGATCCCTCTCTTGGGTCTACCTGGTCTTCTCTCACTCTTTCTCATGTAGCGATCTTTCATAGTAATATTTTCATACATTAAGGTGGTGAGCTGGCAGAATCATTAGCACACCGGGCAAAATGCTTAGCAGTATTTCATCCGTCTTTACGTTCTGAGTTCAAATTCCACTGAGGTCGACTTTGCCGTTCATCTTTTCGGGGTCGATAAAATAAGTACCAGTTAAACAATGGGATCGATGTAATCGATTTAACCCCCTCCCCCAAAATTGCTGGCCTTGTGCCAAAATTTGGAACCAATATTTTCATGCTTCAGTGACAGATAGTGCACTGCTATCATTCCATGTATTCACCAAAGACAACCTGATTTCTTTTATGCAATTCACAACACTACTTATCATTGATCATTTCATCATAGATCAAATGGCAAATGGCGTGTGTGTGTGTGTGCATATGTACAAGTGTAAGAGAAGGAGAGAAAGTGTGTGAACAAATAATCTCAAGACAGACTAAATATGTTTGTTCCTTTTTAGATACATGTTGTTCTTCCCTGTGCCAGCACAACTTTTCTTACAATTTTCCCAGACCTACCTCTATTTTCTCTTCCATTCCACCACTGTTTCATCAACTGCATAACAAAACTTTACTCCATGCAAAGATCTGCTGTATGGCTTACAGCATGAAATCTCATGGAAACTTTCAGTTGTCTTCTATATTATAAGCATCCCTCTCTTCTTCCTCTTCATCATAGACGATGCCTAGAATTTGTTAGAACTTATGCCTTCCTTCTCCTGATAATCTTGTTTTCTCTGAGTTCATCTAATCCTAAAGTTGATGTCACTAACCACTAGTCTTTTAATTTGTTTATATTTTTTGCTGAGGAAGTGTTTTCACATGATACCAGCCATGACAAAAGAGGTCATTTTCATCCATTACACAGGAAGTCTGCAAGTAAACTTCATAGAAATTGTCTTTAGCTCATATGATAGTCATCATTGTGATGCAAACAGAAATCTCTGTTGCTGTGATGCTGTCTATGACTTGTCTAAGTTTACCCATCCTGTTACATACCTATCTCAATTATTTTTTCTGTCAATTCCTCTGCTCACAATATAACTTACTCCACTCACCCCAGCATTGTTACCCTACCTAAACATAATTGTACTTCTGGGTTTATGGTCCATGGGAAGTCTTGCTAAAGTTCTGCTCCATATGGAGCAGCACAAGACTATAATCCTTCTCTCTCCAGACCTAACTTCCATCATGCCAACGTTGATGGCCGTAGACTTAAGGTTTGGCACATAACATGGAGTTGCTTTGTTCTCTCCCTTCTCTCCCTCTCCATATACACATATATATACATACATATACACAAACACACAAACACACACATGCACGTGCACACACACACAGACACACATACAAGGGTTAGATGAAATAATGGAAATGCCTTCTTAAATGGAAGATATATATGGAGTCTCAGCTTTAATACATCAAGAAATTGACTCAAAGGTTCTGAACAGTTGGTAGGGGAAATTATAGCCATTATTCAGGTAAAACTTGTGTAAAACAATGACAATATTGGAGGAAAGTGGCTCCTCACTTGCTACAACAATTTGTACTTTTTGGCAATCAGACAAGCCATGCATTTTAACTTATAAAATATTTGCAAAAGAAAGAAAAAAACAGAGAGCTATATCAATGAAGTACAAGACATACATAATGCATATGAACACAGATTATAGACTAGAACTGTTTTTAATTTACCATATATTGTCTAGCGGGGAAAGAAACAAGTATAAACCATGATCGTTGTAAGAAGATCTGCTTCTGTAGACTAATGACACATACACACAAAAAAAAAATGTGAATTGACACCACAAAGAATACTGAGACAGGAATTAATAATTTCCTTAATAATAGGTTGTTAATAATATTAATTTCATTTGTTGTTTATTAAAACCTTAAGATGTTGTGAATAATGTAAGGGATGATTATAATTTGAGAAAATAGAGATGATTAGAATATGTGTGGTTAGGTAAAATAGAATTCAGAAATAAATTCTAATACTAATGACAAAATAATAATAATAGTTTCAAATTTTGGCACAAGGTCAGTAGCTTTTTGTGGGGAGAGGGTGTAAGTCGATTACATCGACCCCAGAGTTCAACTGGTACTTATTTTATCGACCCCCAGAAGGATGAAAGGCAAAGTCGACCCCGATGGAATTTGAACTCAGTAATAATAATAATAACAATAATAATAATTGGGTAGCTTTGGTATTCAGCCATTGATTTAGAATGAAATAAAATTTCAAATCTTACTAAGTATTGTAAACAGAACTATAAAAACCATTGGAGATTGCTCAGAATTAATCTGAATGGTTTACTGAAAAATATCTGAAAAGATAACTCTTCAATGTTATGATGCTAATTGCAAACATGGTAATCAATGTGTAAAAGTGAAAAAGAGAAAAGTACTCTAGATTAAAAACAGCTATTTGCTTAAGAAGAAAGATATGATGAAATAGCAGTGAAACCATACAACAATAAAGATAGGAATTATTTATATATTAGAGACACCATCTTGCCTGATGTTGTGTAAGATTTTGTGTAATTCAATTAGTGGGAACATTATGTCCAACTAAATTTAAAACAATCAATAATGAATTTATATAGTTTTAAATATTAAATATTTTCATACTGATATGTGTATGTTAGAGATATCATTTTGAAAGAAAGAGTATTTTTATGAATGTCAACAAGGACAAATATAAGAAATTGTTACATGAGGTGGTTTAAACTGGAGCGCTGTTGCAGGCGCAAGAAACATCTCGTCATTGTGTTACTAAAGTGGTGACAAATTACATTTCACCTCAACAAATTAAGAGAAAATGTAATAAAACTACTAAATGAATCATCATCATCCTTTAACGTCTGTTTTCCATGCTGGCATGGGTTAAACGGTTTGCCCGGAGCTGGCAAGCCGGTTAGCTACATGAGATTCCAGTCTGATTTAGCTTGGTTTCTATGGTGTGATGCCCTTCCTAACGCCAACCACTTTACAGTGTATGCTGGGTGCTTTAACGTGCCACCGGCACAGGACTCTCGGCAGGAGTGCTTTTTATGTGGCACAGGCACAAGTCTCTCAGCAAGCGCTCTTTATGTGGCACCATTACGAGTGCTTTTTATGTGACACAGGCACAGGACTCTCGGCAAGTGCTTTTTATGTGGCACCATCATGAGTGTTTTTTTATGTGGCACAGGCACAGTACATAAAATAAAAACTACTAAGAAAAATAAAAAGATTAGATGATAATAGGCGCGGCGTGGCTGTGTGGTAAGAAGCTTGCTTCCCAACCACATGGTTCTGGGTTCAATCCCACTGCGTG
>JAOPUL010006720.1:18430835-18442428 GCA_027564515.1 Octopus rubescens | reverse complement strand
ATGTACAGATAGTGTAGTGGCTAGAATAAGAATAGGATGGAGAAAAATTCAGAGAGCTCTTACCTCTGTTCGGAATGAAAG
The DNA here is from genome assembly GCA_027564515.1 of Octopus rubescens. Classification (NCBI taxonomy): domain Eukaryota; kingdom Metazoa; phylum Mollusca; class Cephalopoda; order Octopoda; family Octopodidae; genus Octopus; species Octopus rubescens. The sequence goes on along the minus strand of JAOPUL010006720.1, from coordinate 18,442,347 downwards.
GCCCCTATCTCTCCACGTAAAAGGAAGACTGTATGACACATGTATTCGAATGGCAATTCTACATGAAAGTGAGACATGGGCTATAGAGGACATGTGAAGACTAGAGAGAAATGAGGCTGGAGGCTGATAGTCCCATAAAGAAATGCTGTTCACTCAAAGTGGGTGGAACCTGGGGAAGAGGGAGACACAGGAAGACATGGAACTAAGTACTGAAGGATGACCTCAGAACGCTGAACTTTTCAGATGAGATGACAAGGGATGCTTGGTGCCTTGCTGTATTAAAAAAGACCCATTTGCATCGAGTGTCCTGTGCCTGTTAGGCACCCATGTCTAAAAGCGCTGTTGATAAAAAAGCTGAGGCTAGTGTGCCAAGAGTTCTGTTGCAAGAAGTGGCAGTTTTGAGAGTGCCGATGCTAAAAGTGTTAGTGGCCGCATTGAGAGTTTTGTTGCAAAAAGCAGCCATGTCGAGAGTTCTGTTGCATCCTTAAAAGCGAGTTTCCCACTCTACCACGCTGTATGAAAAAGGTCAATATTACTTAGCACATATGATTCGATATGGTAGAGCAGACACGAGTCTGAAGCCATTTCTGGCAAATACAAAGTGCCAAAGGGATGTAAAAAACATGGTTCCCAATATAAGATAAGTTTGTCTAAGCTTGTCTTATTTCGTCTCTGCCATATTGTTATCCTAGAAATGTGAAAATATGTCCATAAATGCGAGTTTCCTTCTATACCTTGCTGTATGAAAATTATCAATATTATTTAGCACATGTAATTCGGTCAGGCTCGGCTTTTCGGTACAGTAGGGCAGACATGAAACTCCGAAGCCACGCTGGGAAATACAAGGCACCAAAGGGATGTAAAATACACAGTTCTCAATATAAGATAAGTTTGTGTTTGTTCATCTAAGCTTGTCTTATTCCCTCTCTGCTATATTGTTACGCTAGAAATGTGAAAATATGTACTTGAATGCGAGTTTCCCACTCTACCTCGCTGTATGAAAATTACCAATAGTATTAAGCACATGTGATTCGGTCGGGCATGGCATTTCAGTATGGTAGGGCAGACATGAGATCTGAAGCCTTTTCTGGCAAACAAAAGGCGTCAAAGATAAGTTTGTGTTGTGTTCGTCTAAATTTGTCTTATTTCGTCTCTGCTATATTATGCTAGAAATGTGAAAATATGTGAGTTTTCCACTCTACCTCACTGTATGAAAATTTCCTCTCCTACCACCAATGCGAAGGGGATTCATGCGCTGCCGCTCTACGAAAGTGGTCCGGGCTCAAGCACACAGGCCTCCAGGCTATACATGTTCCCCCAGGTGCGGAGGCAGATGCCACTTGGTTATAATGCCCGCCTGCCCCTGGTCTATATGTCTGTCTGAAACCAATCTTTATGCCAGGCGGCCCCTGGCCTATATGTCCGTCCATCTCTCCCTGGTGTCTGTCCCCTGTCTATATGTCCGGCTGTCCTTGGTCTATATGCCTCATCTGTCTGACTAACAATTGCCAGTGTGCTGGTGCCATGTAAAAGCACTAGTGCCCAGAGTCCGTTGCCGGTGGCACGTTAAAAGCACCCAGCACACACTGTAAAGTGGTTGGTGTTAGGCAGGGCATCCAGCCATAGAAACCTAGCCAAATCAGACCGGAACCTGGTGCAGCCCCACGGCTTGCCAGCTCCGGTCAAACTATTCAAGCCATGCCAGCATGGAAAATGGATGTTAAAGGAGGAGGAGGATGATGATGATGAGATTATATATATATATATACATATATATATATATATAAATATAAATAGAGAGAGAGAAGGGGGGGGAGACAGTGGTTGACGTTGACTACATACTAATATCTAAACATTGTCAGTGGTTGATTTTGACCTCGGTTATATCTATAGATGGACATCAGATGGAAATAAATAAAACAAAAAACAACTACACAATGGGTACTGCAGAAGTGTGACATAGTCAACTATACAACTGGTTGTGTAGGAATGTGACACAGTCAAGTGATGATACAAAGGGTATTCATTTCATATTCCCCAAATAGCTGGAATGCAAAGTTAACCTTGAGGAACAACAACAATTGTATTTTAGGAACAAAACCATTAAGATTGTGGGATAGGGTGTTAGTTGATTACATCCACCCCAGTACTTGACTGATACCCCCCCCCCCAAAAAAAAAGACGAAAGCCAAAGTTGACTTTAGCAAGATTTGAACTGAGAACACGAAGAGAATTAAAATTGTTTATAACAATGGCAAGTGATGAAAAATGTTGAAGGAGGGATTAGTTTATTAAACAAACCTTAGTAATTGAGTGGTATTTTAATGATTCAACAAATCTACTACCCAAAAGCCTAAACATTTTGAGGAGGTGGTGTAATGTAATATAAGTGGAATTGCCAACAACAGCAAGAATCCTACAGGGAGACACCTTAACTCTTTTTCTATTTGTGATTGTAGTGGACATTCATAGGCAAAGTCTTGACTCCATCTTGCCCTCACGGTTCATTAACTGTGTGATGCACAAGATTTGTTAACATCCCCTGAGAATGCTGCAGTGCATGTCAGTCTGTTTATCAATGCAAAGAAGACTAAATACATGACCATCAGTCAAGATGAAAGCCACCTGTTAATTTGTTCTAATGATGGCACACAACTCATGTGGTCAGTAACTTCAAGTACCTGCTGTCAGTAAGAAAGACTTCTTGATACACAATGAACTAGCCTTGATTAACTGTAATAAGAGTCAAAACATCTGGCAATTGAGTATTTCAAAGTCGACAAGGCTAGCCTTATCCAGAATGTGTAGAGAAAGTATTTTCTTTTAATGAGCCAAAACCTGGACTAAGAAGGAGCATAAAATGTGTACATACACCAAACTTCTCATGAAGGCTCAAAACATTCCATGCCTGAACACAAGAGCAAAGTGGGGATATATGAACACATTCCACCCATCTCTACTATCGTTACTCAATACAGGATAGCTTTGCTGACTTCTGCTATTGTGTTATATACAATAGACTATATCAGATGTTACATTTTGGAAATTTCTGCACTCTAATACAGGACAAAGACCAATCAGCAACATTGATGTTACTGACAGAGATGCACAACGTGAAACTGAGTTCTTACCAAATCTAATTGAGGACAGAGATTCTTGATGCAGTATTGTGAAGCACATCTCAGTTGTGGTTGCTTGAAAAAGAGGAAAAAAGTCTTAGCACTACTATAAATATATTATAAATATTGTCTCTCTGAGAAAAGTTTTCTCCAAATGTCAGCATTCTTATCTCCCATACAAAGTTGTCCTAATTTGTGAATTCTACAGTTGTATTAAATGTGGTGTCCAAATATACAATGATATGTATACAGTAAATTTGTTCTGGGAGATCAGTATCTGATCCACTCAGTCTCTCTACCTTTACCTAATCTCTCTTTTCTAGATCATTTCATATAAAACCATTATAGACCAAACTATCAGTTTGGTTATAATAAATTAAGCCATAAAAACAATACACTTAAAAAGGACAAGAGTCAAAGAGGTATTGTCGAATAAATTGTACACAACAAGAAATGAAAAATGTTACTTCCATATTTCTAACTTCCTAACTCATGGCTTCTATTGATTGAGTCAAAGATCTCTGAAGACAGACGAAATCCTTCAGAGAAACTGTATTATTCTGGAGATTGGCTTCCAGTTTTCCTGAAACTAAATTCTAATTAAAGCAATCAGTAGTACTTGCTGTACTTCTACACAATAGTTCTATTGTCCTTTTACAAACAGAAATACAATAAGAAATACACAGTGAATAAATAAATAAATAAATGAAAAAGGAAAGAAGAAAAATAATTTATTAATAACTTGTCACATTTGTGTTTCTGACATTTTCAAAAATGACAGAGCTATATCAATGATATGAAATAACAATGACATATTGCAAGATTTTGTGTGTTTTTTTGTGCATTTTTTTGTTCTTTTAGCTTCATATTGTTCACTTTATTTATTTTCTAAAGTGAATTGATGAATACCAAGTATTGTCAGATGTTAATGCCAAGGTCACTTGAAATTCTATTCAAGCTAGCCGAAAAGATTTGAAATACTTTGAGTATCATATTGACGATAATTCTAATAATAATGCTAATCATGATATATTTATTCATTTACTTCAGTGCGCATTCATGCGCGCGCGCACACACACACACAATTGGCTTCTATTTATCTGTATGTATGAGTTTGTGTGTATACACTTAGATTTGTATGTAAGAATTTGCCTAATTGTCAACACACATGCACATATATATACATGAGTGTGCATGTGAGTGTATGTATGTATATATAAAGTTTTCTCATTCTCAGGTGCTATTGTTAATATGTATTATGGTACAACCTATTGTATGGTCAGTGCCTAATCACTAGTTTAGAACATGGCTGGACAAAAGCACATGTCAAAGAACAGGAAAAGTTAATGAAGGGTCAATAACTATCTAGGAAATACTCAGAGACATAGAAATATTTGCAATGGTGAGTGAACATACTGCAAGAGCACCTGGGAGAGATGGCCCTTAGTTCTTGTTAAAGCAAGGGGCCCTCTATTCCTGGTGATTTTCTAGGATGTAAAATCCAAGGATTGTTGAGATTCTGGTCAACTCAGCAAAAGCTGGACAAGTAGAACTGACACTGTTTTATCTGAAGAGTGAATGCAGTTCTGTGCCTGCTTCATTCGCTGAAATCAATTTCACAAACAGGAACTTCTTGGAAAATATGGAATAGAAAATATGCTGCAGCAATGGAGATTAATGGCACTTACAGGTTTGATTAGCTGGAAGTATGTAACTATACATCTGTAGGTGGCTTAGGATATATATATATATATCATCATCATTCATATATACATATCATCATCCATTTTCCCTGCTGGCATGGGTTAGATGGTTTGACTGGAGACTGGCAAGCCAGGGAGCTGCACCAGACACCAGTCCATTTTAGTATGGTTTCTACAGCTGGATGCTTTCCTAACACCAACCACTCAGAGAGTATACTGGGCACTTTTAACATGTCACTGACACAAGTGTTTTTAATGTGTCACCAGCACGAGTGTTTTTAACGTGTCACTGGCACGAGTATTTTTAACATGTCACCGGCACAAGTGTATTTAACGTGCCACCGGCACGACGAGAAGCCTTCTCAAAACAAATACTGCAGTTTTGTAGCATTTGAAAGTATAACAATGTTAATCAAGATATACAGAATGCTATTCTGGACCAATACTGCTTCTGTCACTAATAACAAATATATATATATGTACACAAGGTCTGTCCTAGAATGTGATTTCATGATTTTACTGTAATTATGAATTTTCCTCCTGAAATTGGCAGCATTTCGAGATGGATATCCACTTTAGGAACCTAAAAGTCTGCAAATCCAGAGACTGGTGCAACTGAGGAATTATTGTAGTCTTGTGTTGCAGGTGCAATATCATGGTGCAGCATCCCCTTCTGTTTGTCCATGCCTCAGGTTCCTACCTTCACAATGTCTCTCTTAAACATTTCAGTAAATTCAAATATAACTTTTTATTGATCTTTTGATCATTTGTACAAAATTCTTGATTAGTGATATCCCCACCCTTCCAATTACAAACAACACTCAGCATTCATTTCACACTTGAGTGACTCTGATGCAGGGCTGGATTTATAGGGAGGCAAAGGGGGCAATTGCCCCGAGCCACCCTCGATATCGAGGAGCCCCTGCTACGAAGAGTATGGAGCATTCAATATAGGGAGGCCCCACCGCCCAGCAATCTTGCATGAAGAGGCTCTCTTTCAATATATAAACATATCTTGTTGTCTTAAAAAATGTAATGGATTCGCTTTTATGATAAATAGCCATAGATTTCTCCACATTACTGACACCAATAATTTTCTAAAATTAAAAGTCTTTAGTATGAGGGGCCCCTGAACTTGAAGTGCCCCAGGCCCCACAAAGTTTAAATCTGGTCCTGCTCTGATGTACTTTTTGGTGATAATAATATGACACAATGAGAGGAGTGAGTTTTTATTTTGATGTGATGGCCTTACCACAGTTTATCATGTCCTATTAAGACACTTTCCCAGAAAGTTTTGATAAACATCCCAATGATCAAATGACTTACAACTGTTTTTGTTCATTTGTCAGAAGATACTAAGTGCAGCAAACTGATATAATTTCAATTTTTCTTTTAAAATCAAGTGACACAAACTTTCTCAGAAACCTACTTTCTTGAAAACTTCACAGACAGTCAGCTCACTATTTCTATGGATCTTAGAAATCTATCTATCTAAATAAATAAAGAAGGAAATCTATATCTATGGATCTTAACATGCACCCTTGATAATTGCTTGTTGTCATGGAAGGCGATCCAGATTTGAGATCAGTCTTTGTGGTACCACTTGTGACATTGCATAAACCTTAAACAATGCTCTTCATATATATATATATATATACCACTTAAAGTGGACATTGTATTAGAATACATGATACTGCATTACTTATCATGAGAGAACCTCTCATATGGACTTGTGGTGCACAAAAGTCCTCATGCTTATATCCCAGATGGGTGATAACCGTCTGCTACGGCCCCCAGAACTATCAGATCACATGATTTCAGCCTTCCTTGACCTTGTCAATGACAGTCGTTCATGGCTAGACATAGCAGCCAAGCCGTAGCAGACAGTTATTGCTCACCTATGATATAAATACAAGTGCCTTAATGCACTGCAACTCCATAAGAGAAGTTCTCTCAAGGTAAATAATGCAGTATTCAGTGTTCTAACACAACCTCCACTTTAAGTTGGAGATAAAGAGTACCTTTTGGTATTAATACTGCTTTTGTCTCTATTAATTCTATATATATATATATATATGCACACACACACATATGCACGCATGCACACACACTCACTCACACACAAAGCTTGCATTATTTATTCATACATAATTATTTACCTATAATAAATAATGGTGTGAGCAATGTTATTTGTGTAGTATAACTGGTAAATGGATTAGAAACTTGGTGAAATAAAGAAGAAAAATGTTTTGTTGTGTTCCTTGTTGAGGCTACAGTAAATAATTTCTCAAGTCCACCTTGGAATCCATAAAAATTAACAATATAATGACATTGTGCGGAAATGTTTGAAGAATTCGGTCAGTAAGATTGTTGATCACAAAAATCTTCTCTACTTCAGATTTGTATGTGTTTGTGTGTGCAGGTAATTCTTAAACTGGAAAACAAATCAGTGATTTCATCAGGTTTATGGCGGAAATTATTATTAGATATTGATCTCCTTGATAGCAGGAATTGGAAAAGTAATTGCATAAATAATACATAAAGGAATAAACAGACAGATATATGCACACAGATTATACATAAACATACATCATCATCATTTTATGTCCACTTTCCATATTGGCTTGTGCTGGAGGATTTGGAAAGATCAGAAGGATCAATAGACTATATCATGCTCCAGTTTCTCAGTTTTCACATGGTTTCTAAGTCAGATATCTTTGCTAACGCTATTCACTTTACATGTTGTGTTTGATACATTTTGCAATGGCACCAATACTACAGGTGATGTCACCTCAGCAAAACTAAAGAACCCTCTCAACACTATGTTGCCTCTGCTGCTTGATTCACCAACCACTTCACAGAGTAGACTGGTTGCTTTTCTCATGTCACCCAGTAATCGGCAGGGTGAAAAAAATATCTACTATTGAAAAAGAGAACAGGAGAGAGAGAGAGAATGATGACTTTAAGTGAAGTGGTGAGAAGAGTTGTAGTAAGATGGTAAGAATGGATTTATTTGCTTTCAGGAAGTGATGTACACACACACACACACACACATACATATACACACTCGCATACATGTGTATATATATATATATATGTATACAAGGTGGTATCAAAATGTTCAGGGTCGCACCCATAGACCCAACTCTCGTCCCTCATGATGATCCTCGACATGCAGAATGGGTCATCAGTGGCATGCTGACGGAGATCTTGACAGACTTTGATGCAATGTTCTTTTCTGTCCATGACAAAATCGCAGACTACAGCATACATGTGATCGTAAAAACACAAATTTCACAACTTGAGAAGTAAACACAGCGATATCACTCAGCACAGTGCCTCATGACAGTCATTGCTAGCTCTCACTGTGCACTCAACCATGTGCTGCCATATGTTGGCCCATTAGAGAACTAATCCGGGAACTTTTTGATCCCAACCCGTACATGACAAGGTATAAATAATAGTCATTACATATTTTTCCTTTATTGCAGTAAATTTGACTTACATCTGTGTTTCTGGTAGTCATTATAAGTTCGTTATTATATACACTCACTCACCATGACAGAATTGATATTCTAAAACCAAGGTTCCACATAAGAAATATTGGTGTGGGTGCTGGTGCCATGTAAAAAGCACTGGTATTGGTACCACATAAAAAGCACTGATGATGGGGCCATGTAAAAAGCACCCAGTACACTGTAAAGTAGTTGGTATCAGGAAGGGTATCCAACTGTAGAAACCAAGCCAAAACAGACTATGGAACCTGGTCTGACCCCTGGCCTTGCCAGTTCTCGTCAAGCTATCCAACCCATGCCAGCATGGAAAATAGATGTTAAATGTTGATGATGATGATGATGATGGGACAGATATCCAAATGTATATATTGTATATATCCCAATTCATAATAGCTCTTCCATGCCTCTTTCTTTTCAGAATCACTAAGTGCAAGTATATCATTATCCATGTGTACATACTTCTCTCCCACATCTCGATTCTCTCTGACACACTGTCTAGCAATCCGGAGTCTCTGATCATCTTGTTGTAAGACATTAGAAAACCTCTTCCTTTCTGGACAATTCTCTCAGCTCACTGCCTTAATTTCTATTAACTGACATATGCCATTAGCAAAAGAGCATAAGGGACATAAGACATAAAAAATAACAGTTACTGCTCTTTCCTTCAAAATGACACAAGCGACATGGCTATATAAAATTTATCCCACGTTTCTTCCATTATGTGGGCTAAAAATGCAATGGAGAATACACTTTAATATTCAGATTACTCTGTCAAATGTAATGCTTATTTATTCACATTGCTTTGAATTAAACATGCATTATTTTGTAGCTTTGAGATATTGATGATGTGATTGTTTATTTTTAGAATGATATTGTAGGATAGGTGGGAGAGGCCAGATCTAGCTGGTTTGAACATAAAACAGGTACAATATTTGGGCCGGATTAAATGCTAAAGGGTTAAACTTTGAAGTCTAATGACTTCAAAACTGGTTAATAAAATGTTATGTTTCTACACATCTTCTTTGCTTAAAACATGCACTAACATTTATTCAGAACATTTTTTTATATGGAAACTGTTTTTATACAGAAACTTGTCTGTAAAATATGATTCTCTTTTTCTGCACAAAACTCATCTTGTGAAAACATACATTAATATGTTTACAGTAAAACATTTATATGAAAATATTTGTTATGTGAAAACATAATTTTGTATCTTTATTTTCATATATGTAGATATATAATAGAAATATTAACTTTCTTTGTTCAAAAATTTTTTAAAAAAAACTTGTTTTATGTAATATATATTTGTGTATATATATATATATATATATATATTATCTAATGTACACTGTATTAAAATAAGAGCTACTAATAATTTCTTGCCATTGAGACATGTGGTTAGGCAGATTTTTATAACATGCTTTATGTTTCCAAGCAATCTTCAGGCTCTGGTCACATGGTTTATTCTATTTAAAAATCAGAACGCTGGTACATGAGAAACCAAGAGAAAAAAAAATGAGAGGAAGTTTGATGCAAAAAGTGGAATGAGGACAAAGGGTGGATAAAAACAGAAAAGGAAAGAAAGAAAATTAGAATTGTGTCTCTTTGACTGTAGAAACATAAGTAAACTAGCTGGTGTAGAATAATTCAACGGAGAGGAGTCTAAGGTCTGCGAGACAACTGCTCAATCTGGAGATGGTGGTGTTCTCCTGTTTGAGAACAAAAAATTGTCCATATTTGCTGAAAATTTCAGATCTGGAATTAAATAGTGTGGTGGAATTCTTGAATCTAAAGAAAATGTGTGATCTTTCAGCTTACATCATAAGAACTATTTACATATGGCATAGATTTTTTTATGATTCTCCACTTGATTGTATGTGGTATGCAGTTGTTGATCTTTAAACCTTATATGTGGCTAGCCAACTTAGTGGCTTTATTGTTGTTGATGTGCCTGAAAGAAGACTAGTGGTTTGCATAATGTCTTTTAAACTTGCCTTTGCATAAACCAATGTCATTTTTCTTTCCAGTTACATTATCTATGTGACTTCTGACTCAAAGACGACAGAGATTATCATACACGCCTGGTCAAGTGGGCAAGCTTTATGGTCTCAATAGTCACAACTGGGGGATGAGCTCTTGGTGAGGCTTGCGAGTGACAATGTTCTTCATATTGGGGCAAATTACAGAAAAAAATGTTGTCTGGACTATCAGAAGTGGTCAATGGCTCAATGGAATAATTCTACCATGTCTGATAATTCACCATGCAACTAATACCCACTTCAAGATGAATTTATGTCTGGAAACAGCTCAAAGAAGCCATTAATCCTAATTGTTTAGCTCCTACTATGAAGCATGGAGGTAACTCTGTAATGATTTGTGTAGCTATATCATTGGCTGTTTAGTTGGTCTAGATGACAGAGTTAATGCCAAGGATTAGTTTATCTGAGTATTTTGGCTGATCAGGTCCATCTTATGGAATAAACATAGTTCCCTGATAGTAGCATAATCTTTCAGGCTGATGATACACAAATTCACATGGCTAATACTTTTTTCAAAATTTCTATGAAGAGCACAAAAAGGAAGTAGACCACTTGGATTGGCCCCCCACAATTACAAGATCCTAATATAATTGAACATTTATGGTGCATTTTGGAGCAGCAACTGAGAAGCTGCTTCTGTCTGCTATCATTGCTGAGAGCCTAAACAGGTTTTACTTGAAGAATGGCTCAAAATGCTCATAACATCTGTTCAGAACCTGTACAAATTGATTCGTCAACATACAAAAGATGGACCAACCCCATATTAAATAGTATAACTTCCATTTAACAAGGTGGTATTATTTTGTGTAACCCCTATATGTATGAGACAAAAAGTGGAGATGGTGCATTGCAAGCCTCATCCACTTAAAATATACTCTATCCACACAGGTACTTCTTGCACAATGGCAAAAATTCTCAATCATTGAAGAACTAATGCTATATTTGTGCCTGAATTGGTCAGAGCAGACAGCCTTGCATGTATGTATGTATGTATCATCATCATCATCCTTTAACGTCCGTTTTTCCATGCAAGATATGGGTTGGACGGTTTGACTGGGTCTGGCAGGCCGGGGCCAACCATGCTCCAGTCAGATTTGGCTTGGTTTCTACAGCTGGATGCCCTTCCTACCGCCAAC
>JAOPUL010006720.1:18345699-18361785 GCA_027564515.1 Octopus rubescens | reverse complement strand
TTCCCGTTCTCGTCCATTACCTTTTGCGGTGTATGTTTGTACCAAGCGCCCGCTACCTCATATCCATACTTCCGGCATATTAGCCAGTGCAGGTTTTGAGCTACCTTGTCGTGCCTGCGCTTGTACTCCTTCCGTGAAAGAGTTTCGCAAGCACTCACAATGTGAGTCACGCAATGTGTGTCACGCAACATCAGCATAATCATCAACAACAACAACATTAACTACGGCAACACTAATTCTCACTATACCAGCAACCGATTCCTCCAGACACTTCTCAACGCCAGAGTATATTCCACTTCCCGATTCCGACGGCTAGACATGATATATGACGAATCCTATCGGAACGAGGAGTGGAAGACAAAACATAACACAAAGGGGGGAAGGAAGTACAAACCAACACAGAAGGAATAATATTCATCCCGGCAAGAAGTAGGGAGACTAAAAATGAAAACACCAAAACAAGAAACGTCTAAAGCAGACACTGCATCACCAACTTTACCACAAACGACTGCAACACTGCCTCAACCAGCAGCACCACGAACACAATCAATCCCACACACAGAACAAAAACAAAAATAGCAGCAACAAATACAAAGTAAACACAGTACCATTATTAACTGCATTACATAAAACACACACCAGCATAACACAAACAGGTTTCATATCACCCTCAATCTCCATGCCTACACACATACAAATCATTCGAACCACACAACACACACACAAACATAAAAACAAGTTTACCCTGGAAATTTGGGATTTTCGGGGTAATTTCACCAAGCGTATACTTGGTGATTTGTTGGTGGAGACACCGCAATCAAAGCGGAGGGACGGACAAACCACCCCACCAAGTAAATTTTCATTTCCTTCTATAGTATCATTGTCAGGCACAGAATAGGCAGCGTGAATGCACGTGGCCTGTGTTTACCTTGGAAGCGGAGTCACCTGCTGAACGACCTCAGGGCACTGAATATCGATGTGTCGCCATTAGTGAAACCAGAATTTCTGAGCCACGAGATTCCCAACCCAATTTCCGAGACTATGAGGTGTACCCATCCCCAAGTCGTCCGGGAGCAGTAGACGGAGTTGCAATGTTGTTTTGGGAAAATCTGTATCTCGTCAAACTGACAATCTTCCTGGATCCAGAAGGTAGGTCGGTGGTGCTGGACGTGATCGGCAACGAAAGTTATGCTTTCAGGACGACCAACTTTCTTCAGACTTCCGGAAACCTTGCTGGGATTGTCGCGTTCTTTAGTGTTAATGGGAGATTGTAACGGAATCTTAAATAATTGGTGAGACTATGTGGACTAGCAGACAGAGAAGGATTGTGCAAAAAACCACACAAAAGTCTTCAGAAGATTCCAACTGTCTGATAGGTATCGACTAGTTTTCTCTGATGTGCCAGTGTGGTCCTGGGCAAACCGCATTGGTTCTTCCAGATCGTATCTAGATAGAGTATTCTGTTGAGAAGAAGATAAGGATACCATATGTTGTCCATAATTTAGACTAGTTGAGTACACAGACCACAAATATATGATCTGTACAGTCGAGTTACATAGACAGGGAAACGGTTACTGGAAGCTGAAGGCGTCATTGCCGGCGAGCAAACTTTCAGATATCGGATTGGTGAATTAGTTAAAGAGGCATTCACGGATGCAATCGTCAAAAATAAATGATGTTCGCATTGAAAAAAGCGATTAGAATATAATCGATAAGGTTTAGCAAAAGACTAGCATTAGAAAGAAACAGAGTAGAAGCAGAGTTAGTCAATATGTTAGATGAGTCTTTTAGAAAAAGCATCGCGACCGACGAAGACTGCGTTGTCAGAGGCAAGTCGCGTGCTCTCAGACATGAACGGACGAAAACCGTTCAATGGGCCCGGGTGAGAGAGGCACGGCGTTGCAATAAAACCACAATACGCAATCTACCAGACCACGAAGTGTAAGCGTTAATCGATCCCTAACAGACGTGTGTGGTCTTTCAACAGCGCTACGCATAACTGTTCGGGAGTAGTGGTGTGTCGGGTTGCAGGATGGATTTCACTTCCTACTTTGATGGACCGCCGCGGCCCTCGACGATGGAGGCGTAGCGCTGCTAATTGTCGTTAACAGTTGCTGAAATACGGGAAGCAATGATTAGCTGCATGCGGGGTAAATCACCTGGTTTGTATGGTCTGCCCTACGAGCTTTACGCTTACAGGTCAGACTTCTTCGGTGACCTCTTGGCAAACGTTTACAGCAAATGGCAACGGAGTGGGAGAATTCCCAGTTTTGGTAGTCCAGGAGCGGTGGGATTTCTGGGAAAAGACCCAACCAAAAGGGACTCTAATGATAACTTTAGGCCCATAATTCTGCTAAGTATAGAGTTCAAATGTTGGCCAAGGTATTGGCTACGAGGCTGGCTCTTGTCGGTGATCTGGAAGGGGAGACGCAGACATACGCCATTGGGAAAAGATCCATCCACAACAACCTCAACCTCACGCGATACATCATAGTGAAAGCGCTTAAAGAACCTAGCACGGGCGGGGCCCTGATCAATTTAGATCAATCTAAAGCCTTCGATAATGAGAACCAGCTATACTTCGCGGCAGCTTTCAAGGCAGCCGGTTTCTAGCTTGTATTCAGGAGCTGGATCACTGCAATGCACACCGACATCTGTTCAGTGTTCAGAGCGTACAGTCATTTTTCAGAACCGTTCAGTCCGTTCATGCACTCGGTCTGCGAAGATTTTGTTTTTCCTCTCTCGTAACTTTTGTTCGTACTGACACTTGAGCTATTAATGCACAAGTTTGAGACGTTGAGCGGCATCCCACGTGACCTCGAACAGCGACTATAGCTGTTCATGGTCAAGGAAACGCTGGAGATGCTGTACATTAGCGCATGTTTGCGCATCATCAGCGGCGGCATGCCCAGTCCACCAGGCAGAGGGTAGACTGCCTGACCATCGGAACGCACCCCTTCCACATGAGACGATAATGTATACGCTCCAACTTAATCAGACTGGGACCGTGACAAGGCACGACGGTCAAGCGATAGTTGATGATGGACGTGTTAGCCACCTCTGTCCGACATTTCAGGGGTAGATTCCTCTCCGCCCATTTCTGGGTAAAACAATCCAAAACACGTCCCAGTTTTTGTCCATCTGGAGTTCAGGACCTAAATAGATCCCGAGCAATTTGACAGGTTCGTCCGTACAGAGTCCAACGACGAAGTTGGACGTCATGGATTTGCTTCTGCAGGTCCCCAGCCACAAGCCCACTTGCCTTTCCTGGTTAATCTTCGCCCCTGATACCGCCTCATAGTTCCCGAGAGCAGTGCCAATAATTTCAATGTGTTTATTGTTTGGCACCACTACAGTGACATCGTCAGCATATGCCGACACGGTGAGCATGGAGGGCCAACAGTAGGAGTATTTCTGATTTGGGATGTCTCCAGCTCCGAATTAATGGGAAGGTTTCAGCCATTGGCTAACTTTTCGACCCCAGTCTGACGGGCGATCCGGTATGGGATTTTTTCATTTGACATTGGTTTTATCTTTTTATTTTTTGCGTTTTATCCCTTACCGCCAAGGGGTAATCATTTCGTGTTACCACTCCTAGGACGAGAGTCATCCAAGACTAGAGAGGTCGTCCTCCCCTATATTATAGACACGGCTATTCCCTGTCGGCTGCCATTGGTATTTCACGGGTGTTTTTTTTCTAAACCAGTTATTATCATCAATGTTTCCTTAATGTGGGAACTAAGCCGCTTAAGACTGAAATTATTAATGTAAACTTTTCGTCGTTGTTGTTGTTGTAGTTGTTATTGTTGTAGTTGACTGTTGTTGTTGGCTATGTTGATGGAGCTACATCCTTAGTAGAGAGTTTTGATCTACTATTATTTAGATATACAGGAAAGCTTAAAGTAATAAAGGTACAAAAGGCGAGTTCATTGGTATAGAAAGAAAATAACAGTCAAGGCAAGGAGTGATAGATATATACATATCGTGAGTTACAAAAAAATATAGAGAGAGACGAATGACCAGAGCCAGTATGGGCAGGGAATTAGAAAGCTTTGTGGTATAGTGTGTGGAAGACCATTTGTAAAATGGTGCCAGCATGTGGGGCAAGTATATTAGAATTATAAGTTAAGATAGACTAACCAAATTATGGTGTTACGGATAAGATAGAAATACCTACTTTCTGCAAAGGTTTGGCATGATGGTCAATGTTTATCGTAAGTATAGGGGAAGATATTTGAGGGTTGGGACGTAATTCAATCAATAGGTTAAAAAACACCTAATTACAATTGGGTTCTGAAGGTAGTGAGTGAACAGTTGATATATACTTTTGTGGATAAGTACCAAAGTAAATAAATTATTTATTGTAAGACTACTGTGGGTATAGAAGAAGTAAAAACAGACCGATCTTAAAATATGTACATTGACAGAGAATGTATAAAGTTAATTGGTTATTCGATAATAATGTTTATTAAAATTTAGTAAAATTCCAATCAGAATGGATACTCCAATTAAGAACTATGTAATACGGAATTATACAGCGTTCGAGTAAGAAATATAGAGGAAGCGAATAAAGATTTAGTTTAGGTATATAGATTCGTAATCATCTAAAACATGATAAATAAATTAGTTTTTACAGACTAAATTAATTTCAATTAAATTAACTAAATAGGTGCATGGAGTGCAACTAATGTATGTGACCGAGAATTATTTTAAGAGATTGATAAAATCGAAACTCTTTGAAGAATCTGTAAACACAAGCTGTAATAGTTTATTTTGCTCGTTTAATAAGTTTAGATAAATAAGTAATAGGATATATATATATATATAAAGAGAGAGAGGGAGAGAGAGAGAGAGAGAGAGATTATTTTAAATGGAAAATTTTACAGGGAACATTTTCGTCTAACTATGGAAGACCAGTATCGATGATAGACCTTGTTATTTTGTATGGTACACCGTTTTATGTATGTGGTTTACTATTGAGGTAGATTTATTGTGTTTAACATATTTAAAAGAGCCCAGATTCGTTAAGTATCGACGTCTAACATTGTTGGTTGTACATATGTATGTCTTGATAGAGGTTTCTTTTTGTTGGCAGTTACCCTGTAACGGACAGATATTATGGATTTTACGATTGTATGTTACGCATGTTGCAATCGTAATCCTAAGGTATCTTTAACGTTTTAAACAGGGTCTGACAGATTCATCTCTATCATATGTTATGTTCTAGATTATTGTCAGTGTAAATAATGCTATTATTATTATTATTATTATTATTATTATTATTATTATTATTATTATTATTATTATTATTATTATTATTATTATTATCATTATTATTTGTATGTTCGTATTATATCACTAGTTATCAATCTATAGTGCGTTTCGCCCTTTACAGTACTGACCAGTCCCAGGGGAATCTTTGCGACTGAATTCTTTCATATAGTAAATGTTTAGTATTCGCTTCAAACAACTTTCTGATTTCTATATCAGATTATATTTACACTACTTAATTTACATTCGTCTATATATTATAACTCTTACATTTGATATAACGTATATATATATATTTTGTGTTTGAACACACTACCGCTTGATAACCTGTATTGGTTTGTTTATGTCCTCGTGTCAAAGCTGTTCTGTAAAACACACCGATGGGGTTAAGTAAGAGATATACAAAAGTAAACACTGAGATTGATCTGTTCGAATAAAACCCTTCAAGGAAGTGCCCCAGCCTGGACGCAGTGCAATTACTGAAACAAGTAACACAAAAAAGACAAAAGCTTTAACTACCTTATCGAGTAAAGATTTCATTCTAAATAAAGTCCGTACGATATAATCTGGGGGAAATGTAATTGCTATTTCTAGCAGGTTGAACAAACGACATAGCGTCTCCGATCGTTACCTCGTCGAGGAAATAAAGCTTAAACGTTTAGTAATAAATGCACAATAAAAAATGAATTACACAAAGAGCCATACAACAGAAAATATTAATTCTATGTAAACAATCGGCGTGGCTTTATAGATCATGTGTAGTTCTGATTACATAGAGAGGAAATAAATCCAGACAAGGTTAAAATGGCGTCGTGATAAATCATAATTAAATAATGATTTATTTATATTATATATAATGACTCTCTTATTACTTTATTGTTAGCTTTCATTATTCTTCATGATATTGTAACTACACTTGATATCGTAGGTTGCTCATATTGGGTTTATTCTGTCTGGTTTTATAGCAGCTATTAGTTGCTGCTGTTTTGGGTTACTGCTACTATGACGTAGTTTTCTACCTTGTGGTTCCTATAGACTTGTTGTTTAATCGTTGTCACCATTGTTCTTTTGTTTTTTTGTTATTATTATTATTATTATTATTGTGTGGGAGAGCTGTGCATGCCATCAAAGTGACACTGGGGTACAAATATACGAAGCATAATATACCCATCATGACTACACATCTGATAAGGGTACACCAGGCACATGCATAACAACCATATATGCGCGACATGGTGATCTCATATTAAGATAAACAGCACATGACCTTACAAGTGGGGCCCAGTTAGAATTTTCTTCAGGACGAGTAGCCTATCCTGCTCAAAAGGTCCTTGAATAAGGGTTGTTCAATGATGATGAAAAAACACTCATATTTACAGAGTGAATCCCACACAACTCCCTTAAACACATGGCCTTGATGCTCCCCACTACTTGTACTCGTGATCAGAGATGCATATAACGTCAACCCCTAAGGGACATGCTCAACTGGGTAAGGTCAAGCAACTGACAAGCAAATCTGTGGTATTGAGTAGAATATTTGCTGTAGCCTATCGTTTACATCAAGACAAAACATGTACATGATAACACTTCCAGTCAGTTAAGATCAGAAGCCATGAGAGCCACTGCCTGGTATTGCATCAGAGCATTTATTATTATTATTATTATTATTCTGCTGCTCATCACCCCTCACCCATTCTCCAACCCTACACAATTTCTACAGTTGTCACCTACCTCCATATTTACCCATCTCTCAAGACTTGTTATTCACAATATTCATCTTCTTACCCTTTCCCTGCTCATATCATTTGTCATTCTCCCATACACTCTTGCAACCTCTACTCAACCAGACTCTCTGTTCTCGTATCCCCTCTCACTTCTGCTCACCTCTTATATTGTGTGTCCACCCTGACACCTCACCACCAGCATTTTTATCTCTTTTTAATTCCACCACGTCCATATCCTTTCTCCCTTCTATAACATGAGAAGCCTTATAGCTTCTCTACAGTGAGAAACCTGTTCTGTTCTGATCCCTTCTATCATATTTTAACTCCTTATTCCATAGCATAATGTTATCGACCTGCTCTGTTGTAGCCTCAATTACTTGAAAGGGATCTTAGTCTTGCAGGATGCATGACCTCATTAGTACTGGTGACAAGGAAAAACAACCTAGCATATACTGTAAAGTCATTATAATTAGGAAGAGCATCCAGCCATAGAAACCATGCCAAAGCAGACACAGGAACACAACATAGTCCTTGGTAACATCATATCTTGTCAAATTATCCAGTCACTGCTAGCATGGAACATGGACATTAAATGATGATGAGGGTGGTGGTGATGATGACGATGATGATGACATATCTGTGTGAGTGTGTATCATCTAAAAAGGTGTTGATTTCAAGGCCAGGCTAGGAATATATATCTTGTATTATGACATTGGTTGTGTTGTTATTCAATCCTATGTCAGCTATAATCATTTAGATTTATGGTCAAAAGCATTCTAGCCATGACCACCCTGTCTTTTATTCACACAGTATATCTTTGACTACATCATCCATTTTATAAAGACAAATGAGATTTGAAGAAGATTTTGCTGCTTTTCTACCATATCAATCAATGCCTGTTTGTGTGTGTGTGCGTGTGTCCAGTAATGGAGAAGTAGAGGTGTGAAAAGAGATAATATAAGGAGGTTTAAGAAGTAACTGGGAAGAGAGAAATTAGAGACAGGCGTAAGGGAAAAATAAATATACGCGAAGAGAGTGGAGGAGAGGAGACAGTGAATACTCAGTAACAGAGAGGGTGAAAGAGAAGACAGATAGAGAGGGAGATGAGGAGAGACAGACTCAGCTATCAATACAACAAAGAAACTATTAGAGAGAGAGAGAGAGAGAGAGGTGAGGCAAAGCTAGAGAGAGATTGTGTCAACATCACAAACACTATTTCTATCATCATCAGCAGCAGCAACAGTGGCAGCTGCACTATTAGCACTGTGGACCTGCTAAAAATAGCAGCCCAAAAAGACAGAAACATTGAATATTGCAATTCTGGGTAGAGTGTGTTTTAGAATAAGATGGAATGGTCATGGATGGAACATGTTTGCTCTTAGAAGTCATTTGAATCTGGGTTGATCTGGGAAGTAAACAGCTATGACATGTCACATGATCACATGAGGTATCATGTGACTAATATGTTAATTGATAAATTTTTACTCTTTAACTGTTTTCAGACACTGAGTTATAGCCATATTGGGGCATTGTTATATGGGTTGTGGCCATACTAGGGCATTGGCTATGGAGCTAGCTACTGGGTTGTGGTACTATCATTAGGTTTCAAGTATACTGGGGCATTGTTAATGGGGTGTGGCCATACTGGAGCGTTGTCAACAAGTTCTGGTCATACAGCAGCAGAGCTACTTGGTTGTGGCCATACTAGAGACCTGGTACAGAATTGTGGTTATACTAGGATATTGCTACATAATTGTGGCCATACTGAAATGTTGTCTCTGGTTTGTGACCATTCCGGGGCATTCCTATCTGGTTGTGATTGAACTGAGTGGTCATACTGAGGCACTGCTACTTCTCTGTGGCTGTTCTGGGCCATTTCTACAGGGTTGTGGCTATACTGGGTTATTGCTACAGGGTTATGACCACATTCTCTATGGGTTGTGTCCATACTAGCCTATTCTCAGTGAGTTGTGACCATTAAGGATCATTGCAACTGGGTTGTGGCAATGCTGCAGCGTTGCAGTATTTGTAATTTCATTTTCATTTTCGTTCTACATGACCAAATCAATAATCTTTTGAAAAAGATGAAAAAAAGAAACTGATTGCTGTTAGTACATTGATTCTTTAAACCACTATATGTTAGTAACTTTAGTACTCTGGCATACCTTTGTAGTATTATAGACTAATAGAAATATAGTTTTAAAAGATTAAGATCATCAAAGATGGGATTACATCTTTTCTAGCAATAAACTATTTCACTTTCTGCTGTTTAGTCCCATTAGCAAAGGTGTTTCAACCATGGCTTTCCCACAGATTCAGGAGTATCGTGAAGACTACATTTTTCAATGTATCTTTTCTATTCTGCAAGCAGTAGCATGTAATTTGAGGGAGGACTGACTGCTAGTTCTTGCTATTTAAGTGAGCACATAGAAGCTCCCAAAAGCAGTGGACTGTATAATTGGTAAAGTACTGGATATGAAGTGTATGGCAACAAAATTTGGTGATTGAATGTGGAAGATACATGTGGATGGAATGAAATAAAGCAAGTATACACTGCTGGATGTGTAATGTTAGTGTTTATGAATGATGCAGTACAAATAAGCTGAGAAGGAAAATAGTTACAAGAGGAATTCGATGATGTCTACAGCTGTTGTATACAAGGCTGTGCAGGTATGGAAATTCCATACATAGAGCACTTGTATAATGAATTACCAAACAATCTTTATGCAAAGAAAATATGAATGAAAAATCTAGGGAGAATGGGACAAAGTAGTGATGGCTGATCTCAAGAAGCTGAACTTCATAAAGAAAGTAACAAAGTAATGCAACAAAAAGTCTGGTCCAAAAACAGATGTAATATCGATGGAGATGATGATGGTGATATGTGTGTGTGTGTGTGTGTAAAATAATATGAATATAAATATGTGTGTAAGTAAATATGAATGCACATATACATATGCTCATATATAATATTTAGTTAATTTACATTGAAGTCAGAAGAGACGAATATGATATGGAACATTGGTAGATTCTTTAAACATTCTGATTCGTCAAATGAAGTCATTTCAATTAAAAATTAATATCAGGTTCAGCATAGCAGTATAAGAATCAAGACATGATAGGTTGTATATTTACAGAAACACCTAAACTATTTGGAGTTACCCAAAATAATGGAATTACCATCATCATTGCCATCATTGTTGTCATCATTATCGTTATGATCATTATCCTCCTCCTCCACCTCATCACCATCATTGTTCTGGTTGCAGTCATCGTTGTCATCATCATTGTCATCTTAATCCTCCATTTCCTTCCTTTCATTTCCATCCTCTTCTCACCATCATCTAGAAAGCAATATAACTTCATTATTTCTAAAAGCTTTAAAAAATTCTCAAAAACCTAATGTACAAAGATTTAAATTATAATTCTACACCGAGTGAAAAAAACCCAATAATAATAATAATAATAACAATAATAATGATAATAATAATAAGGTATGAAGCTGGAATCATAAACTGGCAAAAGAAAGAATTGATGAGCATGGATACGATAACAAGGAAATGACTGACAGTGCACAGAGCATTCCATCCCAAGAGTGATACTGATAGGTTAAAGAAAGGGTGGGAGAGGTTTGATCAGTTGCCAGGATTGTGTTGAAGCAGAAGAAAACAGCTTGGGATGGTATGTTAAAAATGCCATGGAAACA
The DNA here is from genome assembly GCA_027564515.1 of Octopus rubescens. Lineage (NCBI taxonomy): Eukaryota > Metazoa > Mollusca > Cephalopoda > Octopoda > Octopodidae > Octopus > Octopus rubescens. The sequence continues at coordinate 18,351,084 of JAOPUL010006720.1, read as the reverse complement.
TTACTGAAACATGTGAAGAAGTCCGGCATCATCAAAATTGATAATTGTGTAAGGAAAAAATAAATTTAAAGAGGAAAAGAACACAAAAAAAGAAATAGCATGGAGGGGGGAAATAATGTATGGCCAGTATGCAAAGGCCGGTGGTTATGGATGTGGAAGAGTGACCTGAAGATAGAGACAGAAGCATTTATATGTGTGGCACAAGAACAAGTGTTGAGGGTGAACTATGTGAAATGCAGAATTGACAACACAGCAGAGAGTGACAAATGCAGAATGTGTGGTGAGAGGGGTGAAATGGTATGGCACATTATCAGTAAATGCCCAAAATTGGCACAACGTGAGTACAAAAGGTGACTTGACAATGTGGCAAGAATGATCCATTGGGAGCACTGTGGAAATCATGGCCTACAAAGAGTAAAGACGTGGTATAACCAAATCTCAGGAGTTACCGAAAATGGAGAGTACAAAATCCTGTGGGATGTAATGATCCAGTTTGACCATCAGATCAAACATCAGAAACCTGACATTTTAGTGGTAAAAAAAAAAAGAAAAGACCTGCATGATAATCGACATAGCATGTCCCGGTGACAACAGGATCAAAGAGAAAGCTGAACAACTATGATGATTTGAAGTGGGAAATATGCAGGTTATGGGCAATGAAGAGAGTGGACATGATACCAGTAGTAATTGGTGCACTTGGAAGTATCAGCATGGCTCAAGAAGATTGGTACAAATGTAAATATGGAACACCTACAAAAATCATCATTGCTTGGAACTGCAAGAATTCTCTGCAAGGTTCTCGAAGCATAATCAGAAAGCAAGTGTCGCCTTAGTCTGCTGGCTGTGGACAGCTGACACTTTACATCATACCCAGCAAAATAAGCTGAGAGTTTTCATAAAATAATAATAATAATCCTTTCTATACTGGGAACGAAGGCTGACATTTTGGGGGAAGGGGAGTAGTCGATTTTATCGACTCCAGTTCGTAACTGGTATTCACTTTATCAACCCCGGAAGGATGAAAGGCAAAGTCGACCATTTTAACTCAGAACGTAGAGACGGACTGAAATGCTGCTAGCGAAAACCCCACAAAAACACGATCACCCTGAACTCTGGGGAAAGTGCCCTCTCCTTTACACCTACCTTTTTTCTAAGCCGCATGCTTAGAGTAGGCCCGTTTTCTCGCGCCATATTCAGCCATATTTTCATAAAATTGCTGGGAAGCAGCACTTCCCTCACTACCTTCACTTTTCTTTTCAAGTGGAACTTGAAAATGTTGATGAGGGCTTGACCAAAGAGGGAAATGTCTGTCTTGGGCCCTTTGAACTTGGTACATCTCACAACCTCTTTCGCTAAGGCCAACACTACCTGCCCTTCCAGGCCAAAGGAAGGCGGCGGTGCAATCTTCACGATAACCGGATCCATCTTACACGGGACAGCAGGTAATCGACATAAACCCACAAATCAGCAATGCTCGAGCAATGGACTTGGCATGCTGAACAGTTTCGTCGCTCTGCGCGCATCTCGGGCAAGCCCGACTAATGGCACTTACATGCCTGAGGAGTTTATCTCAAACCGGCAGTGCCCCCCCCCCCGGTAGCACTGCCAGGCGAGGGACTTCTGGAAGTTATCTATAGGACACGGGCGGAAAGTCCTCCGGGACAGTTCAGCCAGCTCATTCTAGTCGACGCCCAGGGTCTCCCCAAGAACGTCGTCGCACTTGGCCGCCACTAACCTTCTATGGAGAACCTGAGTGGAACTTCTACCGAAGGCATTGTCCGACTGAGAGAGGGCTATGAGCGACTAACGGCATTTTAGGTGTCATGTGCCCTGCCTCGGTCTACGTTTGATCCAGGACTGCAGCTCGGACAAAGAGATGAGCTGTGGGAAATCGTGTCTAGCAAAACGGCGACCACATCTTCTCACCGTCTAGGAAACACTGGAGATATCGTTGCCTCAGCGCATGTCTGCGCATCAGCAGCAACGGAATGCCCAGCCCTCAATTCAGCGCGGGTGTTGAGAGCAAATGGAGCGCCTGACCAGTGGAACACGTCCTTTCCACAGAAAGCAGAAGAGCAGGCGCTCCAGTCTGGTCAGACGGAAACTGAAGCAAGGCACGATGGTCAGGCGATAATATATAACGGAGGCGATGTAGGCGTTCGCCACCTCTGCCAGGCCTTTCAGGGATAGCTTCCTCTCGGCCCATTTCTGGGTGAGATTGGTCACCCTGCTCGTCACCTCGTCCCACTTCTGCACCACCTGGAGATCTGGACCAAATCAGACTCCGAGCAATTTTACCGGTCCTTCCGTCCAGCGTCCCACGACGCTATTGGACGGCATTGGCCTGCCTTTCCGGGTACCGACCAGCTCTACGTGCTTACTGTTTGACGGTTTGACACTATCAAGGTGGCGTCGTCTACATATGCCGACACGGCCCTCCCACGTCCTAGTTCGCGCGAGATGCATCTCAATGCGTCCAGTTTCCACAGTAGTGGCTCCAAAGCCAGTACATAGAAGAGAGACGAGAGTGGGCACCCTTGACAGATCGAACACATGATGTTGAATGATTCCGAAAGGTAACCATTCACCCGAACTACCGAGCAAATGCCGCTGCACATAGCAGCGATCCGGCCACGGACAACTCGACCGAAACCGACCGCCGTGAGGAAGGCTGACAAAAAATGGTGGTCGACCGTATCGAAGTTAGTCGATACCATCAACCCCAATGCTTGACTGGTAATTTGAGTTATCGAAGCCAGAAGATGAAAGGCTAAGTTGATCCACTGAGAGATGAAGATATCCATTTTACCTTTCATCTCTCAGAGGCCAATAAATTAAAGTAACAGTACAGCAATTGACCACTTATTACTTGGTATTTCTGACCATAAAAATTGAAGTCACTGGATAAATCTACATGAGGTAATAGACTTCTGTTCATGATGTTTGATATTAAAACAAAAATACGTACTGGTTTAAATATTGTGACTTACCTTACAAACAGCTATTCTACGGGCTGCGTACTCTTGCATACCAACAAGAAAGATAAGATTAGTGATAGCTAAAGAACTGCACAAGTTTACTAAAATCTTTGAAGACATTAATTTCCATAGATTTCTGAAATAATGAAAAAAGAATTAATAATATTTTATTCATTAAAGGTACTCTGAGAATACAACTGTCTCATGCGACCAAAAGGAGGTTGGACTGACCTACCTAAACAGAAGCTTGGAGAAGGAGCAGGCATCATACCAACAAAAAACAATGCATGGGTACATATCCCGCAAGCTAGAAGGCAAGGACAGCACTGACAGGAAGAGTAGCCTCTCCTGGACATGCGATAGATACATCACACCTAGAAGGATAAGCCCTCGTTATCCAGGAACATGAGATAGCTACTAAATACCTGATGAACAAGAGGGACAAAGATACCGCCAAATCACGCTGTGATAAAAATAAATGTCGGCTCTACGATACCAGTGTGGAAGATATCACCCACATCATCAACAACTGCTCCAAAATGTTTGCGAGGTACAACCGGCAACTGAGGCATTATATAGTTGCAAATACTATTTACAATGCTATCCGCAGGAAGGAGTGCTCAGACGCATACATCAAAATATTGTAAGAATCAGCAGGTATTCACACCTTTAAAAATAAGCATTACTTTTAGAACACCCCAATAAAAACATCAATTCGGTGCAAACATAACAGACCTGATATTGTTCTGAGGGACAGGGAATAAAATTCATGCACTATTGTAGAGGTCAGCTGCCCAGTAGATGTGAATGTACAATAAAAGTTAAGGAAAACGAGAACATTTAAGACGAATTAATGTGGGAGTTACAGATCTTGTACCCTGATAATGAATTCTCATTTCATTTGTACGTATCATCATAGGTGCATTAGGTTATGTGCCAACAACTATGCAAAAAAAAATCTAGAAATTCTCGGTTTCACGGAAAAAGAGCAAGAGAATCTGACGCGGATTCTCCTTGTTAGACATTCAAAAAATTCTCCATGCGAGATTCTTATGTGAATAGATGCACACACTTGAGTTCAACCACATACACACCAAGTCAACCACATATTTACAAACACTTGGAACTCTCTTAACCCAAAACGTATTGTTGCTTTCTTAGCAGCCGGATTGAATTCTCTCAACAAGAACTTAAATAAAACGCAAAGAAAAATTATGCATACATACAAAAATTCATACATACATGCATATATATATATATATATATATATCTTTTATTTTTTACTGGTTTCAGCCAAAGGCAGGCGCCTTGCTGGAGCACCGCCTTTCAGTGTTTTGGGGTCTCCACATCTACAACTCACAAAATTCTGAGTCTGTTTGGAGGGAAGTTAAACAGTTTCAGTCCTCTGAAACCCAAGCAGTTGCAGTATTGAATCCTTACACGAGATGGAGAAGATGGGATATTTGGTATTATGCAGTACCGTCTAGTTCGGTGGTTGGTATAGCTTGTAATTTCAAAGTTGGGAGCTAGACCTTCCAGGAACTTCCATATGTATATCACTGCATATATTTGTCGACTTCTCTCCAGGGAGTAGAGCTTCAATTTCTTTAGCCTCTCCAAGTAACTCATCACTTTCACCGAGTCAATCGTATTTGTGTAGTGGCGCTGGATTGCATCAAGTTCTGCAATAAGTTTGACGCTCTGTGGCGACAACAGTTGGGAGCAGTAATCCAGATGACTGAGAACAAAAGTTGTCTCATTATTCACGTGGATTCCCAGATCTTGCACCGATTCTAAATCTGGGAGTGTACGACCCATTGGTCCCTTTTTCCATGGTTTCCTTGCATATGGTAACATTCCCAAACTGTTAAACGGGAGTATCATATGCCCTGTCCATAAAGGAGGAAGCAGAGCAGATGCTAAAAATGCAGGCATATCTCTCTGAATTCACATGTTAGCAAGGTCGTGAACCGCCTTGTCAGAAGGAGACTGATCACATTCCTGGAAGAGAATAGCTTGCTCTCAAACACACAACATTGTTTCCGCTCAGGGAGGAGCTGCCCCATACAGCTACTACAACATTACGATAAGGTACTGAAACAGCAGCTCAACCACTCAGAAGTGATGTAATATATCTCGACCAAGTTCTCTTTTAGGAGAGATTTTTCACTGTCATTAAATTGTTTATCTTTATTCTCTGTTTCATAAGGACTCTCCCGTCTCGGGAAATGATGTTTTTGTATGTAGTTGCTCTCTACTCTGGGACATATTTAATGCATAGTAGATATGCGTGTTCAAGTGATTTGCTTTTGCTCTTCAGAATATCTTAAAACAGGATGTTAGATAAAAATTAATACATAAATACATTATCGTAAGCCATATCAGCAATACGTTGACCGATTTCGCT
>JAOPUL010006720.1:18125879-18137959 GCA_027564515.1 Octopus rubescens | reverse complement strand
ATATATACTTTTTCATACTGAACTTATAGGCTATCACATAGAATGGCATATTGTATAATTAACTGAAAGAGACAGACTCATAGTTTAATATTTGTATTTCTCTTATCTAAGGATATTAAAGTCAGAGAACAAGTTGATATTTTTAAATCACTGGCAAATATACTTTAATTAAAGTAGTTAAGAAACTCCTACTAAACTATTCCTCACAGGGAGAACAAAGAAAGCAGCATTATGGAAATGATGAATACATTTCCTGTTGTTGACAGTTTTGTAAAAGGTTCTTAGCATTCAGTGAAGCTATATAATGAAGATAGTTACTGATGATCATAACGGTAAAGAACAAAATAATATTGATGAGAAAATAACTGACTATGAAGTTTACACCTCGATACTGAAAATTTGACTTAATAATCATATCTTATGACAACTATTTTGATAGATATTACACATGTTAAAGTGCAGCTGAGTTTAGGTTTATATCTGTTACATTCTTCAAAAAAGACTGAAGATATCACCTTGGCAATTAAACCTAGTGTTCATGACCGCAAGTCTATGTTCTACTGCTTATATTGTGTATCCCATAAATTAATTACAAAGACATGTGTACCTAAACAAATATTCTAAGTGTCAGTGTGATCTTCTCTGCCAGAAAAACTAACAGAATGTTTCTCTTGTAAGGAATTATGATTTCCTACAAAGTGAAACAACCACCATAAATATGTTTGGCAAGTATTTAGTTGATGCTATTTATCCCCCAGTATATTACTGATACTTACTGATGATAAGAAAAGAGATTCTATACATACCTGTCAGAAAAAGCAGCCAAATCTTCCTTGAATTACACTCTGCTATCTTAAAAATAATCTAATCCAGTCCTAAAAATATGGAGTGGTCATGGCTGAGATGCATCTGATCATTAGACCTCCGGATGGATGAAATGAAAAGTCAACCTAATGGTGTTTGAATTTAGAATAAAGAGACAAAATATAATACTGAGAGCTATTTAGTGGAATGCTTTTCTGGTTTTCATATCATTTTAGCTTTGTTTTAGAAATAATAATTTCTTTGCAGAGGCACAAAGCCAGAAATTTTGTGGGGAGGAAAAAAACACCAATACTTGATTGGTACTTTATTCTTTGACCCTGGAAGGATAAAAAGCAAAGTAAACCTCAGTGGGATTTGAACTCAGAATATAAAGAACCAGAACAAATACTACAGAACCCTTTGTCTGAGATTCTAATGGTTCCACTATCCTTGTTTTATAGTGAATTCTGGATGCTCTTCCTTTTTCTATATTTCTCCTTGTTGATGAATTGAATTGGTACTGAGATATTAGGGTATCACAGCCATAATGCAATGGCATGTATGGAGACCAGTGAGAACTTCTTCATGATCTATCCACTTATATGCAATGGAATGAACTCAACACCGCAAGTTAATTAAACATTCAGCAATGTTACTATGCTACTACTGACACTTACAACGATGTCCAGTATTGTCCTAGTATATCTACCTATTCGGAGGGAGACAGTAAAACACATTTGCAGTAAGGAGATATGTTCTATTAATTATTCATCTGGTTCTTGTTGTTTACACCCACACCAGCTCTAATGAGCAGATCATTAACCAGAGATGCTTTATCTTTCTACTAGAAATTGCATATCTAAGACTATATTATCCATTGTGTTTCTTCCTTTTCTAGTGTGTAAATAGGAGAAGATTTGGCTGTTATTTCTAGCTCACTCATTAACTCAGTTCCATCTATTTGTTCAACACACTACCAACTGAGCACTCTGTAAATCTCTGTTGCTACTATTTTAAAGTTATTTTAAATGAACTGTGAATGAATTCTCTTAATCATTTATCAAAATAGGACATGAATTCTCTTAATCATTTATCAAAATAGGACATGAATTCTCTTAATCATTTATCAAAATAGGACATGAATTCTCCAATCTTAAATTGATTTTCCTTATTTTAACATCATCCTGTTGTTTGAGTTCTAATGAATAATTCTTTCATTAGAATAATATTATAGTATTCAATATATTTTCTAGAAAGTGCCCTCTAAAGCATGTTGCTCTTTGTTCCTTTATATTTCTTGTTAAGATCCATCAAAGAGATTTTCCCATTTCCACCAACAGGAGCATAATACTAAATATCAGTCAATGATATAGTTTCTACACAGTCACTTGACCTGGCAGAAATAGAAACCAAATCTCTTTCAAATCATGTCCTGCCTTCATATAAAAAAAAGATACATTTGCTAGTGTAATTCTGGAGACCCTATGTCTGTGAAAAAAAGGATGGTATGATCATGACTGGAATGTCTTCCTCATAGTTCTGTTGAATGATGACTGACATTGACCATAACACAAAATATTTATCTATCTGTATTATTTTGAAAGCTAAGTTAAATCTCTCTCTCTCTCTCTCTCTCTTTCTCATTTTCTCTCTGTCTCTTTCTCTATTTCTCTCTGTCTGTCTCTGTCTCTCTGTCTCTGTCTGTCTCTGTCTCTCTCTCCCCTTTAAATACATCTATAGACAGATACATACATCCAAACACACATACATACAAGAGCCTTGACCTGATTACAGCATTCTCAAAGGATATAGGGTTGGAGTTTGGTCAGGATAAATTTTGCTATATGGTTATGAAAAGAGGGGGAAAACTGTAAAACCAGACTAGCAGCATCTCCATCAATGACTTGACTTTTCCCCCTATATCTGATGGGGAAGGTTACAAATACCTAGGGGTGGATGAAAATATATCTTATGATGACACCTGTAACAAGACACATGTCACTAAAGAATATTACAGCCAAATAAAGAAAATATGGACTTCAAAACTTTCTACATTCAATAAAACAGTGGCCCACAATGTGTTTGCAGTACCAGTACTCGAGTCATTGATGTGAAAACCCAGAAGATACTAACCAGCACACGTAATTTCCACATCAATAGTGATGTAGACCACCTCTACCTAAAACGAAAATAAGGGGACATCGATCCAGACTGCCTTTGCTTCGGCAACATCTTTTAACCACCAAGTGTCGAAGTGCATTCCTTGACCAAGTTTCTTGACCTAGTTACCCCTGTCTCACTTAATTTCTCAAAATATGAGTAAATTTTCCTTCTTTTTTTCGTTTTTTTTAAAAATCTGGTACAGTGTGATTTGAAAAGTTTTGACTGCTATTTCTAGTAAGTCGAACAACTATCTAGCTTCTCCATTAATGTAGTCATAAATATTCTGTGGAAGATTCAATTAATTTTACACTTCCCAGAAAAAAAAAATATGTTGTTTTACATGGAATTAGTAAACTTTTTAGGAATTGGACTGGAAATATTTTGTTTTGTAAGTCAACGTGATTGAAAAATAAAACTGTGATGTAACAGTAGCATGAAAACAGTTTGTTTAATTGTCATAATGATTTACATCAGTAGTTTCTAAAGTGGGCGGTACTGCTCCCTGGGGACGATGGAAAGATCCAGGGGGGAAGGGGGCGTTGAAGAAAAGTGGGATGATAATGGGGGACAAAAGGGAGCGATCGATGTAAAAACAACAAAATAATGAGTTAATTAGGTTAAGTTTTAATTGTGAAACACAGTTGTTTTGGATTTGCTGCAGAAAGTGGTCTATGTTTGTGGTGGTGAGTGATGTGAGGGCACTAGGTATGTGGCCTGGGTGCCAAGGGGATGGCAACCCGAAAAAGTTTGGCAACCACTGTTTTAGATCATTTAAGTATATAAGGGCAGTGGATTGGCAGAATCATTAAAATATTGAAAAAATATTTCGCAGTATTTGTTTTGACTCCTTACATTCTGAGTTCAAATTCTGCCAATGTTAACTTTGCCTTTCTCTCTTCTGGGATTGATAAAATAAAGTAGCAATCATGTACTGAAGTTGATGATATCAAGTAATCACACCCTTCAAAATTATTGGCCTTGTGCAATCAGAAATCATTAGAAGAATACATCCTTACATAAACTTCTGTAAGATGTCAATCAATAAGAGCTAGGAAATTCCCACCCTGTGTTTTTGGTGGTGGAAACAAAATATTGTCAAACTGTGGTTCAAATATTGTGGTTCCTGTAATCAGAATTAATGGCAAATATTTATCAGATAATACTGACCTAGAAATGAATTTAAGAAATTCACATTTGAATATCTTTCACTTTCATAAACAGCAGGTTGTGCCAAATCTCTCCCTATGCTAAGATTTTGAAGAAGTATATCTTTTATCTGGGCAGCATTCATAAAAGGCTTCCTCTTTTAATATTTATCTTTTATTCTGTTCTTTGACTGCAAGTCAATAACTTCCAGTTGGAGATCTAATGTCGAGTTCTTTGATAATGCAGTGATATGGATTTCGGAAAATTTTTAATGTTTTTGCATTTTCGTTGAGATCTGAGAAGACGTTTTTGTGTGAATGTCTCTGGTGAATTCAAAAAGAAATAGAGAATTTGCTTCTTGGTTAGATTTTTCTCAGAATGGAAAGTAGTTGCAGTTATTTACCAATAGCAGAGAGCGAAAAAAGGTTAATTTATGCTGAAGAGCTTTCACTGTAGCGTATATGTTGCATATAAGCTCAAAATCACTTTATAGTAAAAAATTAAACACATTGTGTCATTAAGACAGAACATTAATTTCCACAACCATTCACCATTTACAAGAAAAGCGGAACACAACTTTTGTCATTATAATAATTTTTAAGAAACCATAAAATAACTCTGTTAAGATGTCTTACAAAATATGGTATGGCAGGTCAATATATTCAACTTGTATTTCTTCCAAAACTGTTGAAAAACAGTCAATGATTGAGTACATGTAATCAAATATAATTCATTACTGTTGATACAACTACCCTCAGCCTCCCACCTCATAGCTATCCATTGCATGCGCTGGTACGGACATGTCCTCTGTCTCCTGCTAAATCATCCAACCAGGGCTTTACTCTCATTCAACACAGTAGCTGCAGGATGGAAGAGGCCTCGTAGCAGGCCCTGCACCACATAGCTAGACGTGATTGAGGAAGATCTCCAGAGGCTCAATGTCACCTTAGAGGATGCAGAGAAGCTGGCACGGTGCCACCTATGAGGGAAAGCACTGGTGGACCTGACGTCTCTGGGACCACTAACCTGGATGACCCCAGCCCCATCAAGTGAGAGCATGAAACAAGAAGCAGCAGCAGCAAGCTGATACAACTGGTTATGACTGGTTCTATCATACATGACTTATATAAACAGTGATCTAAACATTGTAGGTATTGTACAACTAGAATTGTCACAAGCTTTATAGACTTGTCCACTGAGACTTTTTCCTACTTCACACATATTTTCCCTTCATCAGATGTAATACACCAAAGACATTTTCAAACCAGATTGTTTCCTCTTCTTTGAAAATGTCTTCACCATTAATTCTTTCTATTCAAGCTGCTCACTGAAGTTAGTTCTTTTGTCACTTCAAAGTAGAAGTAATTCTTCAAATAAACAATAGCAATACTGAGTTGGCAGGAATGTCAGTTGTTTTATCGAGATCTAAAAGGAAAAAACATTAGAAATCTTGTGTTTCATTGTTTAATTAGCACTGAATTTTTTTTATATTTTTATATTTTTGCAAAGAGTTGGACCGATTTAAGAAAGTTTCCTCTGTTGAAACTTTCTTGATATTCCTTGGTAGAAGAGGAAAATATATGATGTAAATAGCAAGTATCATCATTATCATCATCATCCTCCTCCTTTAACGTTCGTTTTCCATGCTGGCATTGGTTGGACGGTTTGACCAGAGCTGGCAAGCCATGGGGTTGCACCAGGTTCCAGTCTGACTTGGCTTGGTTTCTACAGCTGAATGCCCTTCCTAATGCCAACCACTTTATAGTGTGTGCTGGATGCATTTAACGTGCCACCAGCACTGGACTTTTGGTGATAGTGCTTTTACATGGCACCGTCATGAGTGCTTTTTATGTAGCACCGGCACACAGGCGATTGTTAGTCAGACGGACAAGACATATAGACCGAGGACAGACAGACATATAGACCGGGGACAGACAGACATATAGACCGGGGACATATGGCCTGTGGCCAGCCAGACATATAGACCAGAGACAGACAGACATATAGACAGGGGATGAACACTGGGAAGAGACGGTCACATAGACTGGGGACAGATGGATGGATATATAGGCCAGGGGCAACCTGACATAAGACCAGGGACAGACAGACATATAAACCAGGTACAGATGGGCATTATAACCAAGTGGTATGTGCACCCGCACCTGGGGGAACAGATAACAGATATACATACATAGCCCCGTGGCCTGTATGCATGTGCCTGGACCACCTTCGTAGAGCAGCAGCCCATGCACATGAATCTCCTTTGTAATGGTGGCAATGAGGGGTGGGCAGGAGAGGAAATTTTCCTACAGCAAGATAGAATGGGAAACTCACATTTAAGGACATATTTTCACATTTCTAGCATAACAATATAGCAGAGATGAAATAAGACAAGCATAGATGGATACAGCACAAACTTATCTTATATTGGAAGCTACTTAGAGACTTGGTAACAAATAGTAAAGTTTTAAGAGTTAAATACTCTCTACAAATTCTATAGCTTTGGAGAAAAAAAGGACAATCTTTTGATAGAATTGAGAGTATTTCATTTCTACAAGTCATTTCCAGAAATGATTTGAGGTCCACCTTGAATTGTCTTAAGGAGTATCCTGTCCACCTTGTCTTTCTTAATATTTACAAGTTGATTACCATATAGATAACCTATTGAGTAACAGCAAGTTTGAAGTAGTTCTTTCCCACATTCAAGTTAGTTAAGTATAAGTTGTGATACTTGAGTGAAGAAGATGGATCCTTGAATCTCTAACTGTTTAATATTGAGAAAGACAGCTTTGATGATAATGAAGAACTAATAAACATTTTCAAACACATGGCCAACAGGAAAATGTTGTTATCATTTATTAAAGTATATTGGTTTCTTCAGTATGCATTTTCTTTTTGCTTCTGTATTTTTCTCATAAGGATCAATATTTTTCTGTTGCTACTTACGAAATGTAGCCATCCTATTAAATAGCCCACAGTATATTTCTAGAAATCTTTAATTTTCACTTTCATATTATTCAATATTTAAATGTATATGCATTAATGTATATATTATAATATATATGAATATTGTAATATATGTGGTAAGCAAGATACAAGCCAATATCAGAAAAAAAATTGGATAATAATTGTAAACATTTCAATATTTTCATATCTTTTGAAAATTTTGCAATAAACGCATCTTTTTATCACAACAAATTTTCATTTGTTTTCATTAATCATTTTTGTATATAAATATGATGCAAGGAATTTAATAAATTTTAAAATATCACAAACAGTTATAACCTTTGTTTTAGAGTATAAACATATGTAGAGCCTATTGAGGATTTCTTTTCAGAAAATATATGAGAGACTCTTTATACCAAGACCCTGCCTTATGGAAAATTTGTGCATATCCAGTGAATATAATTGTCTCACTTCATATTGTGTTCAATACTTTATTGTATCCCTTACCAAATATTCCATCTTCAATGTTGTATAAAGATGCAACATACAGAGTCAAATGTTCACCTTTTTCTTATGACATTATGAACATATTACATACATAAACATGTATATATATATATATATACACACTAAAAAAAGACTCATATATATATATCATCATCATCATCATATGCTAGCATGGGTGGGACAGTACCACAGGAGCTGGCCAAACCGGAGCCTGCACCAGATGCCTGTGGTTTTGTTTTGGCAGGATTTTACATCTATATGCCCTTCGTAAAACCAACCACTCAGCAGAGCGGATTTTGTGCTTTGTACATGATACAAGCACCAGCGATGTTAGTTCTGGCAGGGTTTTTACTGTTGGATTGCCCTTCCTAACACCAACCACTTCACAGTGTGGACTGGGTGTTTTTAAGTGTCACCTGCTGCCAGGGTTTCCAGGTACCTGCAAGATATAAAGGAGGGAAAGGGAAAGAAAGGCCTTTTAGGAGGGGAGGGAGCTTTTGGGAAGGTTATAGTGATAGATACAGGTGTCTTGCTCTAGAGGGAGTACTGGTTACCCGGGCAGAGAGAGAGAGAGAGAGAGAGAGAAAGAAATCAGAAAAGAGAAAGAAAGAGAGAGAGAGAGATCAGAAAGGAGAGAGAGAGTGAGTGAGTGAGTGAGAGAGAGAGAGAGAGAGAGAGAGAGAGAGAGAAAGAGAGAGAGAGAGAAGAAGAAGGCAAGAAGGTGTCCCAGACGAATGCTGGGTATTCTAACTCAGATGGGTTGACTAAGTGGAGGAGGTAAAGTGAGGGAGAGGGATGTAGGTGATGGCAGATGCCAGGTCAGGCCCTTGGAGCTCAGGTGTCTTGGATATAAGTGGAAGGATACTATAAAAGGAGTGGGTAGGGAGTGTGGGTAGATGATGAGGGGGTGATTAGAGAAAGTGTGGTTAGGAGTCAAAAACTTGGGTATATGTAAGGTTGGAGAGGAGTGAGGTTAAGGAAGGCTATGGGATAGCAATGACAGAGAGACAGGGTGTGGGGCTAGGCTTGGGAGTGAGAGCAGGGCAGTGTATGGAGCTGTACGGGGGAGGAGGAGAGGTGGAGGAGAGAATGAGGTAGGAGGTGGAATGGAATTGCTACAGGATAGCAATGCCAGAGGGACAGGGTGTGGAGATAGGGTAGGGTTGGGAGTGAGAACAGGGTGTGGAGAGGAGGAAGAGAGAGAGGGAAGGGGCTGGGGCATAAAGAGGTCTCCTTGTTGTATGCTGATGGAATGTCCTTAATGGTACTAAGTGAGATAGGGCAAGGCCTGTATTATAGAGTGAGAAGAAGCAAGTGGGTCAATAGAAAGGGCTGGGCTAAGAGGTCAGGAATGGGGGTGGGAGGCAGAGCACATGTGGCTGGGATGAGATGGAGAGAAGGTGGAGGCGTAGTTCGGATTGTGGCTGGAGAGTGTAGGGGGTCGGGAGGGGCGTTCACATGTGTGAGTGGGACACAGCATTTCTGGAACTTAGTTTCACTGATGAGTGCGGGTCTTCTGAAGTACTTCATATCACCAGGCATCTCGGTCCGCTGTCATTTCCTTAGTAATATATAATATAATACATCATTTTGGCTTTATTTTGGGAATTATGACTCTTCCAAGACACAACAAAATATATATATACATATATATATATATATATATATATATATATCATCATCATCATCATCCTTTAACGTCTGTTTTTCCACGCAACCATGCTCCCGTCTGATTTAGCTTGATTTCTAAAGCTGGATGCCTTTCCTACCGCCAACCACATTTACAGTGTGTGCTTTTAACGTGCCACCGGCACCGGATTTTCGACGCTCGGGTGCTTTTAACGTGCCACCGGCACCGGACTTTCGACTCACGCTTCCCATACCATCCACATTTACAGTGTGTGCTGAGTGCTTTTAATGTGCCACCATCACCAGACTTCCGATGCTCGGGTGCTTTTAACGTGCTACCGGCACCGGACTTTCGACGCTCGCTTCCATCCACATGTACAGTGTGTGCAGGGTGCTGTTAACATGCCACCGGCACCGGACTTTCGACGCTCGGGGCGTCGCCTCTCGTATAGCCACTTCTGTATTATATTTGAGCGTGACAGTCGTATTTCGCCTCGAACAATTCGCTTCCCGAAAACAGACCAGAGACAACTGAGAATTGTATTTTGCCTCGTACAAATCGCTTCCCGTACAGCCATAAGAGAGACAATTGAGAACCATATTTTGTCTCGTACCACTCGCTTCCGGAGCATTGCTGTTGGCCTGGAAACGCCTTTTAGCAAATGAACTCTTGATGCCGCCTGCCGCCTCAAGCAACAAGACATTGCCGTTTGCTGTTGTCTTGAGCAACAAGCAGCCTCAAGCAGCAAGACATTTACCGTTGCTGCTGCCCCAAGCAACAAGACATTGTCGTGCTGCCGCCGACGCTGCCGCCGACGCTGCCACCTCAAGCAACCAGACATATCCGTATATCCGTAAAACTCTCTCGATGCGGCCACCACTTAGCAATGGGACTCTCCATGTGGCCTCCTCTAAACAACTGCACTATCTTGAAGATAGTGTTTTGCATTGATACCATTGTATTATATATTCCTATAGTATGTACTTTTCAATACAAAACTGATTATGGTTATAATAAATTATACTGCAGTGCATATTTTGTTTCTTATTTGAAGTGTTTAAGCTAATTTAATTTACATTCAAAATATCATCTTCATCCTTAATCAACTGAAGCACAGAAAAAAACCCAATGTTTCAGTACTCAATCACTGAGTTTCTAACATGTTTATGCATTCCCATTAATTTTAGATATTTTTTAATAGTTAGTACCTCTACATGGTTTGTGAATGTGTTACAAATAGCAACCAAATCACACTCTATTGCATTAGAGAGTTGTGGAATGATGTAATCCTTGATATAATCTAAAAAATGAAGTGATCAAGGCTGGAATGACTATGATCAAAGATATTCCAGCCATACATTCCAGCCTTATGAAATTTGTGGTACTTGATTCTGTAATCCTTTCTGGTTTATAATATATTGATGAATAACATGTCACATTGTTTGAATTCTGTTTATAAGTTGTTAATGGTTAATTTCTATGGAACTCTAAAGAAATGGAAAGTAATTTTTGAAACAGAAAAGTGAAAATTAATGATAAAGGAATGAAGTATATTTATTGTATGATGGCAGTTAGCTGTAATTCTGTCTCCAGAACTATCCCTGATGATGTGTATAGAAATAATAATTTCTGTTGCTTATGGTTGTAGTCCATATCATTTTTGTGTGAAAGGATAGATATAGAAAGTAGAGCAATCTTTTAATTGGTTGAAATGAGAATAAAATGGGATATTGGGGTAAAGGATGATAAACGAATGAAGAATATGGGCCATATGAGGAAATTTACATGTAATTGATGTTATAATAATCCCTTCAGCTGCAGTTGTAATATTCAGATGGTATTGATATGTAAACTTGTTAGGCGGCGAGCTGGCAGTGTCGTTACCGCACCGGGAAAAATGCTTAGCGGCAATTTTTCCGACTTTACGTTCTGAGTTCAAATGCTGCCGGGGTCGATAAAGTGAGTACCAGTTATGAGCTGGGGTCGAAAACATCGACTACTCCACTCCCCCCAAATTCCAGGCCTTTGTGCCCAGTATAGAATGGATAATTTCAATACAATTTGAAGTGGGGGAGCTGCTGCTATTTCTAGCAGGTTTAGGGCTTCCCTACTTATGTGAGTTAGTTGACCTATGATCAAAAGCATCAGGTCGTGGCAATGCCATCTTTATTAGGAGTAACTAAAAAATGGAAATTTGACCGCTATTTCTAGCAAGTCAAGTGACTAATGTAGAGGCTTCAACGTTGGCTCATCTGTATATCTGCAAGTTATGATGGTGGTGGTCACATCGAAGAAAGCGATTAAGAGGATTCGTTCTTGCATCTACCTCAAGTGATATGTATCTTTGCTAGAAATAGCAGCCATATATCTCCTGAAACATTCTCTTAAATAGGAAACAACATATTGAAAATCCTATACTTGTGTCTGTCGTGACTTCATTCTTCTGATGCTGATTTTATTGATTATTCCCTCACCCACACACATCTGTAGCATTTGAAATTATGTTATTCACAAAGATGAGAATTTAGATATAACAATAATTCACCGGTTCAATATAGTGTATGATAAAAATATTCTCGAGTTGTTACATACATACACACACACACACACATACATACATACATACATACACACACACACACACACACACACATACATACATACATACACATACATACATATATACATACATATGATATATATATATACATACATGATGATATATATACATACATACATATATACATACACATACATATGATATATATATATACATACATGATGATATATATATATACATACATACATATATACATACATATATATATACATACATATATACATACATATATATATACATACATATATATATACATACATATAT
>JAOPUL010006720.1:17902412-17915792 GCA_027564515.1 Octopus rubescens | reverse complement strand
TAAGCACCCGAGCCGAGAGGCCTGTTGTGCCTGGTAAGCACCCGAGCCGAGAGGCCTGTTGTGCCTGGTAAGCACCCGAGCCGAGAGGCCTGTTGTGCCTGGTAAGCACCCGAGCCGAGAGGCCTGTTGTGCCTGGTAAGCACCCAAGCTGAGAGGCCTGTTGTGCCTGGTAAGCACCCGAGCTGAGAGGCCTGTTGTGCCTGGTGAGCATCTGAGTCTGGAGGCCTGTGTCTGGTGAGCATCCGTGTTGAGAGTCTGCATCGAGTGTCCTGTGCTTGGTGAGCACCAGTGTCGAGTCCTGCCTGGTGAGCACCCGTGTCGAGAGTCCTGTACCTGGTGAGTACCTGTGTCGAGAGAGCACCCGCATTGAGAGTCCTGTGCCTGGTGAGCACCTGTGTCAGGAGTTCCGTGCCTAGCGAGCATCCGCGTCGAATCCGGTGCAGTGTAAAAAGCACTAGTGTCGAGAGTCTGGGTCCAGTGGCACATTAAAAGCACCCAGCACTCACTGTAAAGTGGTTGGTGTTAGAAACCAAGCCAAGTCAGACTAGAACCTGGTATAGCCTCCCAGCTTGCTGGCTCCGGTCAAACTGTCCAATCGATGACAGCATGGAAAACGGAAGTTTAAAGATGATGACAACTAGGTTTGGGGCTGGAAGGTTAGCAAACTGATGAGCTTATTAACAGTAGTGGGTTTATCCTTTTAAAAATCACAAAAATTCATCATTTTTAATCATCTTCCATTTTCTAAAACAGTTTAATCATTAATCCACTTAATATCTGTAAATATTAATGACCTTCTCAGTCAGGTCCAATTCTAATTTCAACCAGGAATTTTGTTATTTCCAAGCTAATCATCAAAACAGTTAATGAATGAATATTTTATAGTGAAACAGAGAAAATGACATTTCAGCTCTTACACTACCACCACACCACAAAAAAAAAAACCCATTCTTGGATATTATTCAGTTCCTCCACTGAACACTTAGCTTCTATATGTATTTATACCACACGCATAACATACAATGTGTAGTCTTAAATCTCCCCAAGTTTTGCTTTAAGTGCTATTTGGCTACTTGTAGGTAAAAACTAGTTTAATTGTTGAAATTTTAAAAGATTGAGGGAGTGAAGTGTCAGTGAATGAGTCAAAGAGAGTTGTTTAAAAGTTACAGGATAAATTACCTTTTTGTCCCAATGTTGATGTAAGTACCTCAGCAGAATATTAGTCTTTTCAGTAGTAATAACTGTAAACAAGAAATAGTAAGACAATTGTTTAATCATTGAACATTCATTGACTTAGTGATCTGAAATGTTACAGTAATACACAGCTAATACAAAGTGTATATAAGAGAAACTAGACAAGATTCTACGCAACAACCACATCTTTCAGCCAAATGGAGCATCTATATCCACCCCCACCCCATTCTCATATACAGTGGTCAGGCTTGAAATCACAGTCAAATTTCAACAGGCTTGAAATCATACAACAGGCTTGAAATCACATACAACAGGCTTGAAATCAGTCAAATTTCCCTCACATTATACTCTACCCTCTTTAAGAAAGGTAGGACATATTACATTATATAGTCCTAAATGCATTAAGACAGGCAGTTGATAACTGCAGTGCTTTTGATCATAAGTATACTTGATTATGGCTGACCTAGGGCTAAACAATAAGCAATCCAGTCTTATCTAAACCAAACAACATGCTGGGACCACATCTTGGACAAAATCTTCTCTACATAGAGTAATTTTTCATCTCAACAATAATATGCATGAAATAGGACTTATTGTAAATGTTAAATCTCTTAAAACAACAAGTCTAGTGGCAAATTCCCCTAAAGTAACTCCTCAATTATTTCCCCTGGAAATTATTTAGCAGTTGTCTCCCCTGAGCGAAATTATAAACGTTAGATGAGCAAATCAAATATTTTCCAGTCACGACCATCTCGTTTTAGAAATACATCTAGGACAACAAATGTTTCCTTTCCTTCACTAAAACAGTAGACCAGTAGACTGACAACTGAAAATGATTTGGTTGATATTTCTAGAAACCTTTTCGTTGTTTTGTTTTGTTTTCTGATAAACCTTTCATCACGTTAACCCAGGAAATCACGAAAAAAAAAACATGCTACCTTCCAAAACCCTATCTTAGATTGGCCCTGAAATTACATAGTCATTATTGATAATATGGAGAAAAGAAATATGACATCTGCAGCTCTAGAAATATTTCTAAATCAATAAGATGGCCATGAATTGAACGCTTTGATTTTCTCATTCAGGTCTGAACAAGGGCTAAAAAAAAAAAGGTGTTACAATAAGTACGTGCACGCGAGAGAGAGAGAATGGTTTACGATTCAGTATTGAAAAAACACAAATTCTGTTGAGGTTTTTATGCATAAATATTTATTCTTATCGCTAACAAACAAATGAACAAAGATGTTTATCTAGGGGAAATAACTGAGGAATTACTTTAAGAATATATATAAATTTTGGTCAAAACGTGATAAGATTAGTTAATGAATGAGTAAAAGAAATTGAAATATCAAACAATTTTCTTTAGGTAAAGTAATTTGCGATTTCTGCCTTCCTCTTCATTTTTTTTATCTTTGTTTGAAAAACATTTGTTAATTTCTTTTATAAAAATCTATATTTTCAAAGACTAAGACATTGGTCCTCTCAAGAAAATATTTCCAGTGCACTCTGCATGTTAGTGGAACATCACTGAGAGGCAAATGAAGAAGTTTAAATAACTCAGGACCTTATTCACAAGTGTAGGAAGCAGGAAGCTGAATTGGATACTAAAATTGCAGGTGTTGGCACAGTAATGTGCCAGCTCCAGCATTCGATCCTCAGAAGAGGAGAGATTGATAAAAAGGGTAATGAGTGAAAGAGTAACATTGCTAATACAAGCAGCCAAAATGGGGTTCCTCTGCAAGATCGCTGGAGTAACACTACTCAACAAGGTGCATAACTTGGAGATCAGGGACTCTCTCCATTCGAGCTGTTACTGCTCTGCATTGAGGTCACAACTCCAATATTATGGACATGTGATTAAAATGTCGCTGGAAAGAATTGCAAGACATTCTTCAGGCCAAGCCAACTGGCAAGAGACCTAGGAGTAGACCAATAACGAGATGGTTGGATAATATCCGTAGATCCAGTTTGCCATACTTGGGAATTCAGCTAGAAAGTATAATGATGGTTGCTTCTGACAGGACACTATGGAGGAGGTGCCTAAGGAATCTAGCCCAATGACCTTTCCAGGAATAATGGGCAGAAAATAAAGAGATGAATGGATAAATGTTTTCAAAGTAGTCAAAGTTGAAAACAGCTTGGATGGCTACATGGTTAAGAAGTAGCCAACCATAGGGCTCAGGGTTCTATCATACTGATCAGCAACATGATGCTAACATAGAAGACATTTCTCTTAAGTCAAACAATTCCTTATGAGTGAAAATGGTAAAAGGAAACTGTATGGAAGCCCATTATATGAAGACAAAACATGAGATATCAGTTGTGCACTATGTTAGAGTCATAAATGTAATACAGTAATTTGCTGTCTATTGTAAATCTGTAAAACAATGTTGCTTCACCATTTGTGATATATAATAAATTTATGGAGATCGACTCCTTTAACCTTAGAAGAAAAACATAGAAACAACAGTGAAGGAAGACCGTTTCTATTTTGTTTTGTTTGTTTTTTTTTCTTTTGCTTTTATCATTATCTTCAGCATCAGTTTTGAATTTTAGAAGTGTTTTAGTTAATACTGTGGTTGGTTATGTCCTAAGCAGAAGCAACAACCCTGTGGAGAAGGGCTGAATAAAATTCTTCAATACTGCCAAAATAAAAAGCAATCTTCTACAGACCAGTATTCTCTCCCCATTTATCAAACATTAGCCTTATGGATCTGTGTCATTCAGAAATGATTTCTCCCATTTTATTTGCTGATATTGCTAATTACTGCAAAACTGCAAATAGTTGACAGGGGGTTTTCGATGATACCTTAATGAGAAATTAAAATGTAAAAACTCAACTAAATTAGCTTGTTGAAATATTAACAAAATCAATAACTGTTTCTTCCTTTCCTTCCACACACACACACACACACACACACTATAATTATACCTTGTTCATATGGATGGTCTTTGGTTGAAATATAAACAGCAGGTCGCCGTACCTGTGAAGAAAGCATAGAGAATATAAAATTAGTCACTACTTGAATTCAATGAATGATATTAATCAACAATGGAATATATTTCTAGGTTAGGAGGATTATCATGTAAAGTGTTCAGTGGAAGGTTTACACTTGAGTGAAACCTGGTTTGATGTTTCATTGATGCCAGCATGGAAATTAATGGCAATGGGATGGAGCTGTTACATTGAAAGAATTTCTACATAATGAAGATTAAACATGTTGGGAGGGTGAGGGATGGGATTAGGGTTTATACCTGAAAATACAGTATGTCTTCAATCAGTTCAACTGCAATTATCTAGGTCCAGCTAATGCAAATCCTTATTAAAAAGCCACATCTCAATTTACAGACACCATATTATCAAGGTTTAGGTTTAACACAAGCTGGACCTTTGGCTGTCTTTAACAGTGTCCAAAACTTCCATCTAAGAATAATTCCTTTCCTTCCACCATTCTCAATGGGATTTTCCCTCCAGCCTCTAATAAAAAAATAAATAAATATATAACCAACAGTATGACTGAAAATTGAAGCAGTTTTTACGACTGTCAAAAACCAACTAAGCCATACTTTTACAAAAGCAAATGTATAACAAAATAATTGTAAAAAGAATGGGAGAGGGAGAGAGAGAGAGGCAGACAGACAGAAACAGAGAGAGAGAGTGCGTGTGTGTGCTTTCAATTACATGGTTCCAGGTTCAGTTCCACTGGGCACCTTGGGCAAGTGTCTTCAACTAGAACCCCAGGCTGACCAAAACCTTGAACACATTTGGTAGATAGATGGAAACTGAAAGAAGCCTGTCATATGTGTGTGTGTGTGTGATTATATAGGTATATATCTGTATATGTGAATGTTTGTTACTGTCACCTTGCCTTGAAATCACATGACAGTTGTAAACGAGTGTCACTGTCATGCAAGTAGTGTCCGTTTCCAATTTTCCATGAAAATATGTCTGGTCATGGAGAAGTATTATCTCAATTGAAAATAAATGGAAGTTGGTGACATTGAAAACAGATAGAAGGGGCATCTGGCCATAGAAAATCTGCATCAACAAATTCCGTCTGACCCATGCAAGCATGGAAAAGTGGACATTAAAATTATGAAATATATGAGCATATGATTGGTATGCATGTATCCTGTGGTAGTTTCACCAGGTATTTCAATCAGGAATAATTTAATGACAGTCTCCAGGCTGCAAACTTAGGTGGATGGAGAGGACATTTAACATAAAATATTATTTTCAAACTTGTCAGATAAAGCCTGCTGAAAATTTATATTTGGGGCTAGATTGATTGCAGAAATGATGAAGGGATGACAAATTTATATCCATGAAAATCTAGGATTACATATCAGATTACAGTCTCTGTTTTGTACCAAAACATTCAGAAGGCAACAAAACTATTTATCAATAGTTGAAGGAGTTGGTGTATGAGGTGATATCAAAAAGTTCCCAGACTAGTTATGTTTAATAAAAAAATAACTTATTTACCTAAGTTTTAATTGATATCAACTCCTTCGAAATCGTCACCTTGCACAGCAATACACCGGTCCCAGCGTTCTTGACACTTTTGGAATCCTGCCGTTTTCCATAAGCAAGTCGAGGATCTTCTGCAATTTGCTCTGAATCTCAACAACAGTGTTAAAACAGCGACCTTTGAGCTGCATTTTCATTTTGGAGAAGAGATGGAAGTCCGCAGGTGCTAAATCTATCAAGAAACTGTTTTTGGTGAGAAACTCACAAGTAAGGAGAGCTTGGTGACAGGGTGCATTGTTGTTGTGAAGAATCCAATTCTTCGCACTCCACAGATCCAGTCGCTTTCGCCAAATGTCCTCCCTCAGACTCCTCAAAACATCACAGTAGAACTCTTGATTGATGGTCTGGCCCTGGGGGCATGAATTCTCAATGCACAATACCGCGGATGTCCAAAAAGACGATGAGTATGCTCTTGATTGAGCTGCGACTCTGTCATGCCTCTTCCATTGTGACGACTGCTGCTTCGTCTTGGGTTTGCACCCATAGACCCAACTCGCATCACCAGTGATGATCCTCGATATGAAGGATGGGTCATCAGCGGCATGCTGACAGAGATCTTGACAGACTTCGACACGATGTTCTTTCCTGTCCATTACAAAATTGCAGACTACAGCATACACGTGATCACAAAAACACGAATTAAACAACTTGCAAAGTAAACGCAGCAATGTCACTTGGCACACTGCCTCATGAAGGTCACTGCTAGCTCTCACTGCGCATGCAACCGTGTGCTGCCATCTGTTGGCACACTACAGAACTAGTCCGGAAACTCTTTGATACCACCTCGTATGTGTATACATACTGTCCACTATCTATATGTACATATGAACCATAATTGCACAGTATTAATATGTACATATGCACTATATTTACAAATACTTTACAATATGCTCTCATAGGATTTGGACATATTATAAATTATATGAATAAATATATTGATTATGAGTATACACCATATCAATTATGTGTATACATCATATATATGAATACAAGATATTAATATGTTTGCTACATATCATATGTATACTATATATATTGATTATATGTATACAACATATGTGTATACACAAAACCCAACTTCAGTACCTCATAGGGGCACAAAAGTGACAATGATAGCAATGGCAGCAAGGTGTATGCCCTGGCAGGTCCAACAAAGCTATCAAGGTGCTAATCCTATGGAAAGACTTGTTGAGGCAGAAAAGTAGTCTAGAGGTCGGAAGCCAACTAAATTGCCTAGCCAGCTGGGTGGCATCATTTGAAAGCTAAAAGACTGTGAAGAAATGGGTCTCAGTATCCCACAGATCAATCAGACTGCTCTACAGCGACAGAGCGAAATTCACCCAAGACTAAGAATCTCATGTACTCATAGGTCACCAAGGAATCAGATAATAAACCTTGCTACTTGTAAATACATGTGGAGGAGAAAAGGAAGATCAAATGCAAATGTTATGGCTCTACAAAACATGTTGAAGGAAATATATAAACACAAGATGGACAGATGGAAACAAAGTGAGACTAGGAAAGGCAGAAGGTACAAGAGCAACAGGTGGTATAGCGTTCATTGTAAGCAAAGATTGGTTTCAAAAATCATGTCTTGCAAACTGTCATCACACATTGGAGTGTCACCCTCAAGATCATCCCACAGGTGCTACCAAAGATGAGGAAATGGAAGAATTCCACTAAGAGCTAGAGAAAGCATTTACACTGTAATGATGGGAGATGTCAATGCAAAGGTTGGGAAAGAACGGTAGGGAGAAAAATATGTTGGAAAGTTTGAATTGGGAGAGAGATATGAAAGAGGAGAATGTTTGTTTAGCAAGGTAGAGGTGAAAAGGCTTTACACTGCCTATTTAGGAAACAATTTGAAAGGACGTGGACCTGGATAGCCCAAAACTCTCAACACAAAAATGAGAACGACTACATCCGAGTCAACAAACAACATACTGCAGGACATTTTGCTGATAGCACCTTTCAACACCAGCAGTGATCATCACATGCTATAGATAAAGATCATAATCAACAAAATCAGAGAGAAGAAGCTTCTACACATCTCAATGAACAGTCAACATATAGACATTCTGCGATATGATGCAGTTGTAGAATGCTATAAGGAGGAACATATGGAGTCAGCTTAAAGAACTACAATTCACTGGTCCAGAAAATTAAAAACTGCATGTGGAAAGCGAGAACTACAAGCCTATGGGAGCCTAACTGTAGGATCTCAAAAGAGAGGAAAAATTTTTTAGAGAAACAGAAAACTATGAAGAGAGTATTTTATTCTCTACAAAGCAATACAACATCTGGAAAGACTTCAAAAATTATAGATTGAAGAAGTAGAAGCAAACTATAGAAGGAAAGAAAAATCTAAAAGGATGCAGGAGAGGAATAGCACTCTATAGGTCAGTGGTGATGACATTTAAGAAAAGGATGGGCTCATGGAGACAAAGGGGTGATGGAAAAGGTATGCAAAACCTTCTACTTAACTTTTTAAAATCATCAATGAAGCT
This sequence comes from Octopus rubescens, assembly GCA_027564515.1. NCBI lineage: Eukaryota > Metazoa > Mollusca > Cephalopoda > Octopoda > Octopodidae > Octopus > Octopus rubescens. Next base: position 17,907,560 of record JAOPUL010006720.1, on the reverse strand, counting down.
CAATCCTTCACCATCAGAAATGTTGGAAGAGGTGCTACCTATTCTGGTCAGTGAAATTGAAAATGCACTCAAGTTGATGGTAGCAGATAAAGCTCCAGGAAAAATGGCATAACAGAGATTTTAAGGAATGGAGGAGAAAAGTTGTAGAAAATACTCATTCTACAATTCAATCACTATCTGAATGAGAGTAAAATACCCTCCCTGTGAAAGGAATCTTCATAAGAAGATCTAAGAAACTATCACTCCATATACCTCTTGTCTCACCTCTACATGCTGTTTACAAAGATCATAGTCACCAGATTATAGAAACATCTTGAACAACAGCCAAGGGAGCAATTGTAAAATTGTGGCCATAGATACAGGCATGGCCTTTCCAGCCATGCTCCCCTAGACACACACAATCTATCCCCCATCAAAATTCCTCCACAATCCAGCTTCCTAACATTCCCTTCCCCCCACCCATGATCACCAGCTGTTGCAGGTCTCGCCACTCTCATGTGCCTACCCGCACACTCTTCATATCTTCACATATCTATCACAACCTCCCCTTCCCAAGCCACTCCAATTTCTCTCACCATCACTTGCTACAGTCAGCTCTTTCCCATCTCTAAACATCTCCCATCTCTCTGTACCACTTATATTCCCCACACTGTACCTTGTGGGTATGTCCCGATGCATCTCCAACACCTATTTCTCTTTCTCTATCTCACCCTGTGTCTATCTTCCTCTCCTTTCTTTTCTTACTGAGGTAGTCAAGTACCTCCTCTATAGTAAGACACCTATTTATATCCTTCTATTATACTTTAACCTCTCAATTGACACACAGCCACCTCCCTCAGTACCACTCCCTCTCCCAGCCGAGGGATCTTTGTCTTGCAAGTTACTGAGTGAACCCGCTGGTGCCACATAAAATGCATCAATGCTAGTGCCACATAAAAGCACACAGTACATTCTGTAAAGTGGTTTGCATTCACAAGAATCTGCTTATCCTGTTTTCTGGTGAGAATGTAGCCAACCCTGGCTACATTTGTGTCTAGCTATTTATTTCTCAATGACTTACATATTTCCCTCAAGATGCAAGATGCAAGAGCATCAATGGTGAGTATGTATATGACATGTAAGCAGACATATATACAAGCATCCCCTTATATACCTATGACTAACAAATAATCTGTATATACACACATATACAGACATACACAAGCACATTGGTATATATAAACCAACTAGGTCATAGAATATCTCTGAGTGTATATCTAAACCAATTAGATTATAAAATGTCTGAGTAAATATAAACCAACTAGATTATATAAGGTCTCTGACTGAATGTATATATAACCAGCTAGATTATGGAATGTCTTTGATTGGGTGTATATAAACCAACAAGATTATAGACTATATATGAAAGACCTATAATCTTGGTTTATATACACACAGTCAGAAATGTTCTATAATTTAGTTGCTTTATATAGTCCCAGTCAGAGGAATTCTATATTCTAGTTGGTTTATATTTATCCAGTGAGAGAAATTGTATAATCTTGGTTTATATACACCCAGTTAGAGACATTCTATAATCTAGTTGGTTTATATACACCCAATCAGAAACACTATATTATAATCTTGTAGTTTATTGTCAGGAACGTCAGAGTCCTGAGTATAACATAGTCACAGAAATATAAATTTTTATTCTTCAAATTTTCAAAATTATTTTACATTCTCCAAGCCACCCCCACCAAAAAAGTATAAAGACAAATATATAAACAATATAGAAAATAGTTCTTAATCCATTCTTTTTTCTTTCTTTCTTTTAACTAACAATGTTATAGAAAGTCTCTCCGTCTGTGTCATCATCATCATTTAACGTCCGTTTTCCATGCTAGCATGGGTGGGACACATACACACACACACAGGGAGTCTCATCTATTTGTGAACATAAGCTTAGAAGTTCCATGAATGGAATATGATCTAATGTAATGCTATGTGGCAGGTACCAAATTTTAATTTATTTCTCTTTAAAATTTACAGACAATATCAACATGGTTATCTCCCCTCGCTCTGACACATCATGCTTGTTGTAGCCAGCAACCCCAATGGCATGGAGATCATTAGCTTTATGAACATGGCTGGGTCCTTCATGTTCAAGGTTGAGAAAGTGGTTGACTACTTTGGTAGAACATGTCAGAGAAACATTCTGTTATCAAAAATTATCAGGTTCGCCAAGTTTGTCCAGCAGATTCAGGACATTATCAATTGGCTACCCCAGCAGGTCAATGAGAACCATCGCTGAGCAGCTCAAGGTGACAGGGTCTACTATCAGACATAGGGCACACAAAGACATCAGCTTCAAATCTTATGTGATGATGAGAGAGTAGTTCATGTCCAGCAAGAGCCAAACAGGTCATGTGATCCAGTTGAAAAACTTGCTGAACAAACTCAAACTCCCTAAGAAAATCTCATTCTCTAGTTCTCTGTTGAGGGGAACTTTCATCGAAACCAAGAGAACTGGAAAATAATAGGTTGCTCTACATTGACATTATTGTAGCCAACTCTGTAGGTGGTGGTACAATGATATACACATGAAGCTGACATCAATTCTCAGTCCTATGACTCATAAGCAACAAGAACAATGTCCCAAAAGGCCTCATGGTCAAAATCACTGCTTGCATCAAGGTGCAGCTCATGATGGCAAAACATTGCATCAAGTGACTGGTCCAGGTGGGAGCAGTTATGCTTTCTACCACCCTCATCACTTGGGAATGGCTGGCCAAGAATTTTTATGTCACCCCTCTCCAATGCCCCAAATATGTGACCTCCTAACTCTCCTGATATAAAACACTGGATTTATGTATCCAGGACATTGTCAGAGGAAGAACCAACCAATAGGTCCACGTTGCCAAGGACTCATTAGGAGTTGCCACCTGATCCCAAGATGCAGTTACTGCATCAGCTGTCATTAGAACTAAAGACTGTTTTGTTAAATGACCTATTTCTTTAATGTATCTTGTTGAATGTGCCATTTTTCTGAGAATAGCTTGTTTTGTTTTTCAGTTTGACAGCTTTGCTTTACCTTGTATTTGGTTTTATTCTCAGTACTTGACACAACCTACATATATCTTCCAAGAAATTTCCTTATATATAAAACTTCTTAGAAATTTCATATATACTTTCCTAAGAAGATGTGGTTGAGTGCCATTTAGAAATATATTATCATTTTCGAGTCGTCATTGCTCATCAATGTCATTTATATGGACAAAGTTATCAACACTTTGGTATTTGGTTGATCATACTCTATATACTTATAACACTTGCATTCACAACTAGTATTTTCATCCAAGCTGTTTATTGAAGATTTATTGTTCTTTACACCCTCTGTAAGACCCTTGTCATTTACTGGCTTTGTATTATTAGGACATCAATAAAAAATGTAGCTGCTCTAAATAATTAGTTCACTTTTCAATGGATCTAATGCCTCAAATCATTGCAGGTTTCTGGCAGAATTTTGTAGATTTTTTTTTTTGTAGAAGTCAAATTACTTGAGACCAACTGACAAGTACTTTACATGTTTATGTTTTAGCACTTTCAAGCATTTTTGCAGTAGATACCACTTATTTGAAGGTATGTGCCTTAGTTGTAAGCAGCATAGTATTCCCTACCTAATTCTTCCACATATTCTCCATGGCTATCTTCTTAAATGACTGTATATTCATCTAATCTATTGTATTATTGCTATTTTCTATTAAACAATAACCTGTCATTATTTAGTGCATCTCATCTACATTGCTGTTATACTGTTGTAGAGTACTTCAACATTTACAAAAGTCACATTTACATCCAAATATAATATTGTAGCTGTATAAGGTCCTTTTTCAACAGAATAATCAAGCTCCCACAATGAACTGCAAAACCTGCTAAATAATACAGATCCATTGAGTCAAATCACATGATATGTGAAACTAGCAATGCAACAACATATATTGTCCACAAGTGAGTCACTTCACAGCCCATGACCAAAAGAATAAATTTAGCATAAGATATTCTACATATAATAGAGTTCTTCCAACAAAAATGTCATACATATGACTTGCTAATCTCCAAGGAAATAGTAACTTTTTTCATCAGAGAGAGAAAGTTCATTAATGGTCCTTGATTAGCTCAAGTAATTATATAGTTTGTATTTATAATAGACTTGTTACATCATTTTCCATGCACAGAGTGTAGAATGCAACATGAAAGTAACTTTACTCTAACAGTCTGTAAAGTTAGTCAGTAGAGAGAGAAAAGTCAATTTGTTTTCTTTTAAAAATATTAATTAGCTTCTAAACAGAATAGCATATAAGGGATAATCATTGCTATGTCAGTCTATCGTTGGTGAATAGTCATGAGTTTTGTCAAAGTAGAATTAAGGACATTGCAGGAGCAATTTGGACCATAGTATCAGTGAGGAAACAATAATAAAGGAATGTGTGTGGTAGGAAACTCATAAGCATGTTTAATAACACTGAGAACGTTTACATTTCTAACAGATTAAATGAAGTATAAATATGAAAGTTTATTGTTCTTACATATTTAAGACACAGAGTATCTATCTATCTATGTGAAGGTATGTAACATACAGGGTATCTATGTGTGAAGGAAGAAAAGCAATACAGATCATCTATGTATGTGAAAGTATGTAATACAGGGCAGGTTATCAGAGTATGTGTGGGAAGGTAATACACAATATATGTGGGAGGGTATGTAATACACAGGGTATCTATGTGTGAGAAGGAATATAATATACAGCGTCTCTATGTATGGGAAGGTATGTAATATACATTGGGTGGCTACGTGTATGACGACGTCCATTCAGTTACTGCGCTATACATGTAAATAATGTCGTAGTCGTTGTTACACACACACAATAAAAAGAATGATAAAACGACAATAAAAATTTATACAATCGTTCTCAGGAACACCTTGTAAATATATTTTAATATTGAACATGTACTTACACTAGTTTTACAACCAGAATCGGGATGAAATCTTGTAAAGTTGTGTTCATTGTAACAAGGCAATCCTTTTAGAAATTCCGCCATGTTGGTCGTTCGGTGTTGGTGTTGGTGATGATGGAGTGTTTTAATGGTCTAAGACAACTCCAAAATACTCCTC
>JAOPUL010006720.1:17868903-17886673 GCA_027564515.1 Octopus rubescens | reverse complement strand
TGCCTGCATGGAAAAACAGACGTTAAAAGGATGATGATGATGATGATGATGACCTTACATTACATTTTAGTGTCTCTATAAGGTTGACACTGACCTCATGGTAGTATACAAGGTCAGTAGTTGGTGTTGATCCATGGTAGTATACAAGGTCAGTAGTTGGTGTTGATCCATGGTAGTATAAGCTTCATGGTAATATCTCTCTCTCTCTCTCTCTCTCTCTCATATATATATATATATCATCATCATCATTTAGCAACTGTTTTCCATGCTGGCATGGGTTAGACAGTTTGACTGGAAACTGGCAAGCAAAACCTGGAATCTAAGGGCCTAAAGGTTAATTTAGCAAAGACTAAGGTTTTAGTAAGCTGTAAAACAGACAGGACTCTACCTGCTTCAGGTAAGTGGCCCTGCTCGATCAGTAGGAAAGGTGTAGACAAGAATTCCATATGGTGTACTCAATGTAAGCTATGGACATACAAGAGGTGCAGTGGAATAATAGGAAAATTATCAAGGAAAGAGGGTTCATATGTGGAAGATGCACAGAAGTCATAAAAACTGCAGATACCCATGAAATCGAGTCTATCAAATGCACTGGGGGCTCTTTAGAGGTAGTGGATGATTTCTATTACCTAGGGGACAAGATTAGTAGAAGGGGAGGATGTACAGATAGTGTAGTGGCTAGAATAAGAATAGGATGGAGAAAAATTCAGAGAGCTCTTACCTCTGTTCGGAATGTGTTTGGCCAAATTGAGTTCACATTCAAAAGAAAAGATTATCTGACCAAGAAATATGAGACAACTTCACATTCCTAACATATCTAATGAATTCAATGGAAGACAAATTTAGATACTGACACAGAAGACAAAGGGCAACAACTTCCATCTATATTTCAGTAAGCATAACTATTTAACCATAAAGTACCAGGATTAGACTGAACAAACCAGTAAAGGAGCTTCTTCATTTGCCTTATTTTGGTATTTCCACTGTAATAGCCATATTCTCTGATAACTTTGAAAACACATGTTTTTTAAGTCCAAAAGTATTAGGACAGCATTTTCATCTATTTCTCAATGCTGGCATGGATGGCAGTGTAAGATGTGAATGCCAATACTGGAAATACTAATGGAATCAATGTTCACTGGATTACCTCCATATTGCCTACTCATGAAATTCCTTAATGTTAACATGGGTGGGATAAAGTTGTTGGAGGGATTGTTTTTATAGTTGGATGTTCCTAACCACAGAAAGTGAAGTAGACAGAACTTGTTTTATATCAGAGAAACTGGAGCAACCTAAGTTATGTTCCTTACTCAGGTATGCAGTACAGTATAAAGTTTGAACTCATAACCATGTGATCAGTAGTCTAGTATCTTAATCAGTGTGCTTCAGATTATATAAAAGAACAGTTAAAGCTTTCTTCTAACTGGGTACCATGAAAAACAGATAATAGAAATCAAGGTTTCATATCAGTCAAGCCCCTGCAGTCTAACTAAGAGCTTAATTTACAATGTTGAACTGCAACTTTTTGTACAGAAATTGTCCATTGCCATGTTTTCACTGTGAAAATTCATAGCTGGAGTTATAGCATATCCTGGTCAGTTAGAACAGGGCATGATATTACCTAGATCTGTGACATCTGGTTGTTTGTCTGACTCTGTGTGTACCATAGGGTTGCTAGATCACAGCATCCAATATCAACTAAAATATATCACTATAAATTTACTATGGATTACTTTTATATTTTTTTTTACAGAACACATTACCAAGAAGGGTTATTTTAAGGGGCTGCCCTTGGAAACAATATAAAAAGTAACTTTATCTCACCAAGTGTCATAAAATATCAGAAATAACATCAGTCACCTGCCACATATTCATTTTGAACTGTAATTTTGTGTTCATCACATTTAGAAAAGCATAGAGTAGCCAACAGAACACTTTTACCTGCTGTATAACAAAATTCAAACTTCCTGCATTATTCTCTTCAATTGCTAAATAATAAATTCATGTTGATTGATCTTTCCAGTCATCATCATCATAATATTTATTGTTATAGTGATGAAATAAAGGCAGTGGATGACAGTTACCAGTAAGAGGCTATTATTAACTCATTGGATGGTAACTGTCAAAGATTTTAGTCGGCTAGTACATATTACTTTCTGATATATATATATTCTGTTGATCTTTGTTAAAACTGGTAAGTTACAGGATATAAAAAGACATAATAGTAGTCTTTGACCAGTACAAACACACACACACATACCTGTATATACGATGGACTTCGGAATAGTTTCATCATTTAGCGTCTGTTTTCCATGCTGGCATGGGTTGAACAGCATGGCCAGGAGCCGCACCAGGCTCCATTGTCTGTTCTGGCATGGTTTCTATAGCTGGATGCCTTTCCAAAAGCCAACCACTCCACAAAGTGTACTGGGTGCTTTTTACATGGCACCAGTATCAATTCTGTTCAATCTAAGGTATAAGTCTACCCAGGGCTATAGTAGATGCTTGTCTTAACTGCCATGAAATTGGATTGACCCTAAAACTATATAGTTGTTAAATAAATTCTTAACTGCATATGCATTTCTGCACCAGTTAAGTTACTTCATTTTCCATTCATAGTTCAAATCTCTCTGGGCTTTTCCTTTATTTATGTCCTTGTGCCTAAATTATAAATTAATATTAAGGCACCAAGCTGGCAGAATCATTACCACGCCAGTCAAAATGCTTAGAGGCATTTTATCTGTCTTATATTCTGGGTTCAAATTCTGGCGAGGTCGACTTTGCCTATCATCCTTTTGGGGTTGATAAAATAAGTACCAGTTGAGCACTGGTGTCAATGTAATTGACGAACCTTCTCCCTAAAAATTTCAGGCCTTGTGCTTATAGTAGAAAGGATTATTTTTGTTGTTGTTGTTACCATACTGTGAAGTCACGAAACTTGGAGCTCCATAAGTTTTGAGAGTTTTATAAATCATTTTGTCTGGTTAAAGCCTGTTCAGTCATTCATTTTATGATTACATTTTTGCTGACATTGTCTCGATCACAGTGGTAACAGTTCTGTTCAATTACACCCATTTTGAGGATGTAACCCATTGATATTAATTTTGCATTTCTTGTGAAAACAAAGATTTTGAAATTTTTCCAGTTTAAAAAAAAAAAAGAACATGTCAAAATAATAAAATTCAACAGTGTTCTGTCAGAGTTTTGTGTGCCAGTGTAGCCATGACAACAGAACATAATGTCAATGGCAGGGAAATTGGAGCTGAAATAAATTTATTGAACCTAAGTAATGGAATTTCATCTTGTTGCTATGGCAACAGCCACACCTACAAAAATACAAGCAGCAACAGTAACAACAATGTGTACAACATCAGTAACAGTAGAAACAACAGTAAGAGCAACAGCAGCATCAAGAATAAGTCCAACAACAGCAACATCAACCACTAGTAATAACAAAAACGGTGTGCAAGGCAATAACAACAACATAAAACACCACAACATCTCTTTTTCAAGGGCAGTAAGCCATTGGACAGAGCATTTAGTGAAAGATCTGAGAAGTAAGGCCCTCCAGTACAAAAATGATATTGTGAAACCAGGAGTTATATCATTTAGTGAGAAGAAAAAACTAACACTGAAAGACAAACAATATCTATAAGTGCATGTCTTGCAAGGAGACAAGACTTAAATTCCCTACTCTGGTGAAACTGAAAAATGCCTTGAAGATGTGTGACTCTCAGTGATACACATATATAAAGGGAAACAGTATGGAACAGTAGCTGTCATGTGCATCTATGAGCAAGAAGCCAGAAGAATAGCAACAATTACATGCACCTCCCAGACCTTTATAATAATTCTCCATTAATGGGTAAAAGGTTGACTGAAATTTGAGTCAAGAACCTGCCTGCTCATTGAGATCTGGCAAGAATTTTAGCCATTCTAGAGGAGCCTGGGGAGATTGTGGAGGTGAAGTCCACCCCCAACTCAACAGGACTGGAATTCTTATAGAATTCCAGATACAGGTTCCTCCAGAAGAAATCACTCACATTCCCAATTTTTTGTACTTCAGGGAATGTGAGCAGATGCTGGTGTTGCTAAAGGGCAAAGAACCCCACTGTGTGGGAATTCACACTACCTCAAAGCTGTCCCACAGTGGAGAAAGCACAATCCCTCCACCATTACTACAAACTTGACCAAAAGAATCTCTTCCTCAAACAATTACTGAAAACACTAAAACACCTTCCTCTGACTTTATCAGGAGTTGGTCTATTGAAATCACCCCCAAAAGGCCTTTTTCAGGGATAAGAGGAAGAATCAAACACAAATAAATAGTGATCACTCCAAATTGAAGGTGTTAAGACATGATGGTAAAATAGAAAATCCATCGCAAAATCAACCACTAAAAACATCAGCACAACAAGAAAACCAACTTTTACAAAACTTTCACAATCACAAATTAATAAAAAGTCATTAAAATTAAAATAAACACCCAAATAACAACATAACCAACAGTCACACACTCATGTACATACTTCCTATATCAACTTCACTGTTGTTTAGATGAGCAACATTGAATTAATTGAGGAAGTAATTAAAAATATTCTGACAAGTGGGGAAGGTTTCGCTTAACTCCTTCTGAAAACACCCTCTGACAGAATGCTGTTACAAACCAATATAAACACATATCTAGTCTTAAAAGAGAAATTTCCCAAGGACATTGGAGGTTTAGTAAGTACCCCCAAAAAAGCTTACTGGAGAAACCTTCCCCCTCCCTCCCCCTCCACCAAAAAGAAGGCTGTTTCAACAGCCATCCACAAAGACCAAGCCTCTTCATTTTCTTTTCTCTAACCTAAATGGTTACACTTAGAGTAAACTGTAAATGTTCAGGGCCTGTGTTTGGTTTGGGAACAGGGTCACTCAACATAGATGTGGTAGCCATCAGTAAGACAAGGATTTCCAGAGAGTATGCACTGGCACTCGTTTTCAACAACTATGAGATATTTTCATCTCATGGTCAGTTGGGATTGGGCAGCGGAGTAGCAGTGCTATTTTGAAAATCCTTAGATATCAAAGTAAGGGCAATCTTCTTGAACCCAGACAATAAGTTGGTGGTCCTAGACATGCCTGACAGGAAATGTGGCACCTTTAGACTGGTCACCATTTATAGCCCAACAGGGGCTAGAAGGCCAGATTTCTTCAGGCATCCAGAAACATTCATAGGAACATCTCCCACTTTAGTACTAATGAGGAACTGGAACTGTATTTAGGATGCATGGAATAACTGTGGGATTAGTGAATAGCAGAAGCCTCAAAAACTTCCAGCTGTCTGACAGGTATCAGCTAGCTTTTCCTGGTGTGCCAGTGTGGATATGGATAGTGTAGGATATCTACAATTTAAACTGGTTAGCTATAACAAATTTAGATAGGACTTGTATACAGTGACCTGGTTACTGAAAGTTGAACACGTCCTTATCAGCGCGCAATGACTACAGGGACTGGATTATTGAACTAGTTAAGCAGCAGTTTGTGGGGGAAGTCATCAACAACTGGTGGCTGGTTACCCTAAACAGGACAAAAAGAGTTGAATCAATAGCATTTAGCAAACTAGAAAATAGAAAGAAATAGATGAGAGGGAAAATTAGTTAGCAATCAAGAAGAGGTGATTAGTAAAGTCATTGCGACCGACATACAAGCAGCGAGAATGGCCCTTGACCATATTTTTTGAGATAAAACACGAAGGATGTAACTAAAGTTGTCTGATGAGCCCAAACAGTAGAGACAACGTGGCAACAAAACCATGGTCAGGTCTTTGCAATGATAGCAGCATTTAGTTTGTACCTGAACAGCCTACAGCGGCTCTCAGCAGTCGATTCAAGATTCTGTGGAAAGCCAATAACAGACGTCGAAATGCAGAAGATGATGAGTGGCTACACAAGTAGCAAATCACCCAGTTTGGATTGTCTACTTTATGAATTCTACAAGTACATGCCAGATTTGTTTGGCAGACGTCTACTTTAACTGACAGCATAATAGAATTCCTAGTGCTGTTAGCCAGGGAGTGGTAACGCTGCTGAGGAAGGATGCCAACAAAGGAAACATGCTAGAATATTGTTGGCCCATAACTCTACTAAACACAAAGTTTAAGATTTTGGCCAAGGTGTTATCGAAAAGGTCGGCACTTATAGTCAGTAGTCTGGTCGGGGAAGCGCAAACAGATCTATGCATGACAATTTCCACCTTATGCAATGCATCATAGAGAGGGCTGGGATCGCTCTAAATTAGGCTACCGTTACCTGGAAACCATCCAGTAATCGGCTGGGTTTGAAGCTATTTTCAGCAGTTGAATCACTAATGCACAACGGTAGCTGTTCAGTGGTCAAAGTATCAGGACTGTTTCTCATCACACACTCAATCCACCAGGGTTGGTCACTGCTGCAGAAGATGGAACAGATAAGAAGCACACCATTCAAACTGGGAAGGCGGTATCGGTGTATGCGGACGTCACCATCATAGTGTTGGATGCCTCCAAACTGGAGATGGTCTAAAGGAATATGAGTCGGTGACAGAGGCCAAAATCAATGCCAACAGGTCAGTAGGCTTGCAGCTGGGCAACTGGAGAGGCAGGTCGATGTCATTGGACACTGGACTGACAGAGCAGTAAAACTGCTTGAGGTCTGATTGGCATAGAATTGCCATCAGCTGAGATGCGTGCATGGGCAATAAAACTGTCCTGCATGCACTTGTGCAGTGCCCAAGCATTGCTGACCTGTGGGTTTATGTTAAACACCTGCTGTCACATGTGGGACAGATTCAGGTATCAACTGAATCCATTGTGAAGATCACCCCACCACCATCTTTTAACCAGGAATGGCAGGCAGTTTTTATATGCCTGGTGGTCATGATGGACGAGATTGAAGGAGCTGAAGACAAAAACTTTTCTCTTTAGCCAATCCCTCATCAACTTCTTCAAGTATCATTTGAAGAGGAAAATGAGGTTGGGGAGGGAAGTGTTGATTCCAACCATTTTGTTGAAAGGTGGATGAGAGTGGCGAGTGAATGGGCCTGCCCTGAGCATATGCCTGTAAATTGGAGATAAGGAACTGAGAAAAGGCACTTGCCTCAGAAATCAGGGCACTCGTGGTGTTATGGGATTTTTCCATGAGCAGCCCATGAATGTCTCCTCCCTATTAAGGATTACACATTGTTAAAATATTGCTTTTTTTTTCCCCCATTAAACCTGTTTACACGCAAAAACTCTCACAACACACACACATACACACATTCAATGTTTTATCCTGTGCCGTCCATAATGTTTTTCTTAAATGTAGACCCTTTGTGGTCAATAAAAAACTCATTATTATTATTAAGGTAGCAAGCTGGCTGAATTGTGAGCATATCAGACAAAATGCTTAACAGCATTTCTTTCAGATCTTTGCATTCCAAGTTCAAATCTCAAGCCTTTCATCCTTTTAGAGTTGTTAAAATATGTAGTAGTTGAGCACTAGGGTCGGGTCATAGACTCCCACCTCCCATCAAAATTGGAAAGAATTGTTGTTGTTATTATTAAGGAAGGTAAGTCAGAGGGGAGAGTTCTCCTCCAGTGACTTTGTCAAGAGTGGGTAACTGTAGTGAACCCGGTTAGCAGGATGGAACTACCCTATGTTGGTTGGAAAATAACATTTTGGGAAGGGACTTGTCCTTGGTTGTCAGTGATCCTTCCAGGGTCAATAAAATAAAATATCAGTCAAGTACTCGAGTCATTGGTATCGACTTGCTGAGAAATTATTATTATTATAATTATTATTATTACTGTTATTTAAGGTGGTGAGCTGGCAGAATGTTAGAACCATGCATGAAATGATTAGCGGCATTTCATCCGTCTTCACATTCTGATTTCAAATTCCGCAGAGGTCAACTTTGCTTTTCATCCTTTCAGGGTTGATGTAACCGACTTACCTCCTCCCCCAAAGTTGTTGGCCTTGTGCCAAAATTTGGAATCCTCATCATCATTTTTAGTATTATTATTATTATTATTATTATTATTATTATTATAGGAATATTCTGAAGAGAGTAACTCAGAACCTGATGTTGATCTTGAGAACCAGTATTATAATTCTAAAGCCTTAAAAGAAGATGATCCCCGAAAAGCTCTGGAGAATTTCCACATGGTAAGAGACACCTTTTTAGGCAACTTTTCATATATTTTTTCCCATACTTCAGTTATAATTTTGTGTTGAATTCGTTTTTCACCCGAGAGACACACAGACAAAGGTGAGTTGAATATTTAAACTGATGCAAAAACAAACTAAAAATATCACCCATCTGGTTTTAGTTTTATTGAAGTTATATTACCTTCTGTAGTTAGTATCGATGAGACCAATTCCTTCAGTCGTTAGAGACACTATGATGTGGTAGTTTTGTAGCCAGTAGAAATCCTGTATTAATCTCTTATTCTTTTGCTGTATCCTGTCACACATTTTCTCTCTCTTACCTATTATCTTATCTTCTTTGACCTTTTTTATCACTGTCTGATAGTGCTGGAACAACATTCTTAATATATAATTCATGGTTATGCAGGGCAGGGTGAAGTAAAATAGTTAAGTAGCTGGAATATATGAATACAGTGAACCCAGGATAAACAGTTCATCACTTAGGTAAGTTAACACTCTTCCAGATTGTCAGCCTCTGCTGTAGCAACTGAAGAATATGTGATGCTTCCACTGTAGAGTTTGTTTTTACAGCCAACCTCACCCTGGTCAATTTGAGGTCAATAAAGTACCAGTCCAGTAACAGAGTCAATTATTCCTATGCCGGGCAAAATGTTTAGTGGCATTTCATCTGGCTTTATGTTCTGAGTTCAAATTCCACTGAGGTCGACTTTGCGTTTCATCATTTCTGAGTTGATAAAATAAGTACCAGTTGAGTACGGGGGTGTCAATGTAATTCACTTACCCGCTCCCCCCAAATTGCTGGCCTTATGCCAAAATTTGAACCATTATTATTATTAATTGTAGTAATAGTAGTAGGGCAGCAAACTGGCAGAATTGCTAGCACGCTGGGTGAAATGGTTAGCAGCATTCGTCTGTTTTCATGTTCTGAGTTCAAATTCTGCCGGGGTCGATAAAATAAGTACCAGTTGAGCACTGGGGTTGATGTAATTGACCTGCCCCTCCCCCAAATTTCAGGCCTTGTGTCTATAATAGAATGAATTATTATTATTATTATGGCAGTGAACTTGAAGAATTGCTTAAATGTCAGCAAAAATGCTATGCCGTATTTCTTCTGACTCTTTACATTAATCCTACCAAGGTCAATTTTATACCTTTCATCCTTCCACAGTTAAAACAAAGTACCAGTCAGTTACTAGCTTTAGTAGTACATAGACTAAAATTGGAATGGCTCCTGTGCAAAGATGACACATTTGTGGAAAAGAAGGCAATGAGCTGACAGAAACATTTGTGCATCAAACAAAATGCTAAGTAGCATTTCTTCTGGCTTTTTGCTCCACTGGGGTCGATGTTATTTGACTAGTCCCCAAAATTCCAGGCCTTGTGCCTATAGTAGAAAATTGTTATTATTATTAAATAACTTTTCTAATTTGTCACTTTATCTAACAAAAATCCTTTTAAGGGGTGTTTGTGTAATTTTTATCTTTTTCTTGTTTTAGGTCCTTGAATTGGAAGGAAAAGACAAAGGAGAATGGGGCTTCAAGGCCTTAAAACAGATGATTAAAATTAATTTCAAATTGGTAAATACATCATTAAATCTCAGTTGTGTAATGTTTGTTTGCAATTCGTTCTTATTTCTCTCTGCTGTCTTCAGATGGTCTCTTATCCATCCTATCCAAAAGCAGTGTTAAATTAACAGTCAGTTCTATAAATTAAGATTTTTACCACAAATGATGTAAGACATTATAAATACCAATTGAGGCAGAGACAAGAGCAGTTGACCCAGTGATAGCTACATGGTTTGTGTCACATTAGTAGTCTTGTTGCTTTTGTTATTGTAGTTTTTTTAAACATGTGAAGAATACCAAAATGCTCTTGTGCCGGTGCCACATATAAAGTACCTGTGCCGGTGCCACATATAAAGTACCTGTGCTGGTGTCACATATAAAACACCTGTGCTGGTACCACATATAAAGCACCTATGCTGATGTCATGTATAAAGCAACCATGCCAGTACCACATATAAAGCATCCGCGCCGGTGCCATGTAAAAAAGCACCCAGTACATTCTGTAAGATGGTTGCCAAAACAGATAATTGGAACCTGGCCAGCTCCTGTCAAAATGTCCAACCCATGCCTGCATGGAAAACAGACGTTAAGTGATGATGATGGACGATGACAATGATTTCTTTAAATATGTATATTTCCATATGGTACCTCCTTCATTGTATACATCTTTAAACATGTATATTTTCATATGAAACCTCCTTCTTTATGTATTTCTTTAAACATATATATATCACAATGTGACACTAAACTTTTTCACTGTGTAGTTCATTAAACATATATAATAAGATGAACATATTAATGATATGTATTAACATGTCTGTTGCCTTGTTTTACTTCACTGTCTCCAACCTGGTCCTTATATGTGTGCTCTAATGATACTAATCTTTCAGTAATAATTCACCATTCTTGTGACTCTGCCACCACACCTGTCCTTATGTTTCTCTTGATATATTCTACCAGGAAAATTATGATGAAATGATGAAGCGCTATAAACAGCTGCTAACTTATATCAAGTCTGCAGTTACTCGCAACTATTCGGAGAAATCAATTAACTCCATTTTGGATTATATTTCTACATCTCAACAGGTAAAACATTTATTTAAAAAAGGGAATTTTTTTTAAAATTTAATATTTTGTTTTGTTTTGTTTTTTTAACAAAAGTTGGTTACTTGTGAGGAAAGGGGTGTGGTCATTTAAGTTACCTTGGTCTTTTACTGGCACTTATTTTATTGATCCTAAAAACTCGAGCAGCATTTGAACTGAGAACATGAGAAGTATAAAAAGTCAACATTACTAATAACTGATTAAGCTTTAAAATTTACGCAGGTAGCCTCTAATGGAACCAGGCTTGGTCTGTGAATAGCACAGATTGGTTCTAAGGTAGCTTTGTAGCCAATACATAATTTCTTGAGGAATCGTAATGCTCAATATTTATATTGAGAGTTAAGGTTGGAATGTTGCAACATTCATGCATTTCTCAGTGATGTAAGCAACATTCATAGTAAATAGGCATTTAATATTAATCCTAACTCATAGACTATGATATTGGTAGTGAGATACATGAGATACATTTTGGTACCTTGTTCGCCATTTTAAATTCACTTACTTTCTCCTGATGTTATCTAAAATAACTACCCCTAATATACTGAGGTATAAATATCCATTATTTATCCTTCCTTCCAAAAATAATCTACTAGTCTTTATTTGATTTGTGCCTAGCCAGAATTTACTAATTCATAAATAGACTTTGTGACACAGTGATGTACTTGGTACCTATATAATAAGATCATGTTTCTTTGTAATCAACATTGTTTTGGCTGGATGTTCATTTGTGAACTGTTTATCTATTTTTGTATTCAAACATTATTCTAAGATCTAAGCCAGCATAGACATATCTGTGGAGAAATTACTACATTCAACTTTCTACATCCTACACATATTTTTAGAACAGACTGTTTGTAATAAAGATGGTTTCACTGACCATGGCTAATCTTCTAATCACTCAAGCAAGTTTTATCAAAACCAACATGCCAGACATTGTATCTCTGTATAAGTACAAGCTCTATGAGTTACTCCCACTTCAATTGATTAATTATTTCTTTTAAATTGTACATAGGACATGGCTAACTAAAGTTATTAAAGTATTTGATGATTAAAAAAACTTTTAAAATCCCTTGTATCATTAATTGTTGTTCAATCATTCTCTCAACTTCTACCTTTAAATTTATTCTGTTTTTGAAGAAATACTTTTAACCCTTTAGCATTTAAACAGGTCATGTCTGGCCCAAGTATTCTACCTGTTTTGTATGCAGACCAGCCAGATCTGGCCTCTCACACCTACCCTTCGATGTTATTCTAAAAATATACAATCACATCATTGAAATGATATTCTGAAGTGAATTGTATTACCAGTGGAATACAGGGGAATCAATGTCCTCCCCAAAACAGCATAGAAATTGATAGAACCTGAACCGTCCAACCCATGCCAGCATGGAAAGGATGATGATGATGACTTTCAAGCCAATATATTTTAGTCTCTAAATATCTAATACTTTAAGAGAAATATTAAACTGGGTGACGAAGAGGTAGTGCCTATAGCCTTAACAGGGGTTTCAACACTGATGGACATTAAACTATTGCATGTTGACAACTATAGGAGGAATGTGCTCTGAATAAATGTAGTCAGCAATCTGGTTTCAATACTTGGTTGGAACACTTCATTTACACTGTCCGTCCAACCCATGCTTGCATGGAAAAACGGACGTTAAAGGATGATGATGATGATGATGATGATGCATAAATACTATAATTTAACACTTTTTAAGAACATTTAAATTGATTTTCACTTTGTCATATATTTCATACTTCAGTTTTGATGGTATATATATCATCATCATCATCATTCATCCGCATTTTCATCTTGTCATACATTGGGTGCAGTTCTTCCTATTGCTTTATAGCCATCTCTAATGACATGCAAAGACATGATGTACCTATACTAAAACTAGGATACGTATAATAAATATAAATACGAGTGGATGTGTGTGAGTGTACCAATGTATAGGTGTCTATATTCACATACCTGTGTCTAAATACATGATTATTCCCTTTTGAATAGCTACATTGGCTGAAGACTGTTTGTATGATTTCTTGTTGATGTTTTGTCTTTCAATTTCAGATGGTATTGCTTCAGAACTTTTATGAAACTACTTTAGAAGCCCTAAAAGAAGCCAAAAATGAAAGACTATGGTTCAAAACCAACACCAAGCTTGGTAAACTTTATTTTGACAGAAACGAATATGGTAAATTGAAAGCCATTCTGAAAGAGCTTCATAATTCCTGCCAGGTCGGTACTTGGAAATATCGGTTTTAGTAAATGTATATGGTATGGAAATATTGAACAACAGGTGGCCTAAAGCATTGGTTAAATAAATAATGTGTGTGTGTGTATTTATATATATCGGCATTGTTTTAACATCCATTTTTCCATGCTTGCATTGTTCAGGTGGAGTTCATTGAGGCAGATTTTCTACAACCAGATGCCCTTTCCTGTTGCCTTCTTTCAGTTTCTATTTACCAAATCCACACACAAGGCTTTGGTGGGCCCAGGGTTGTAGTAGAAGACACTGCTGGCCCAAGGTAACACACAGTGGGACTGAACCTGAAACCATATGTAGGTAGAAGGGGCTGCACCAGTATTCAGTTAATACTCATTTGCAGCTGAGGAGATTGAGGCAGTGTGAAATAAAGTGGCTTTTGTTACAATATTTTTCTGGAAATACACTGCCTTTCTTTCAATTAATTTCGAAAATGAAGAATTTACTAAAATTACTTTGTCGTTATTAAGTTGGTGTTTTGAACATAAATTTACATGAAATTTTGACTATGGTTCAAAACCAACACCAAACGGGGAATTTGTGTCATAGAACCATGAGCAGTTTCAGGCAGGTTGATATCAAAAGGATTAAAGTACACAATATGTTATTGGTTCAGTTCTGGAATTGAATCCGCAACCTTATGATCACAGGATTAATATTATATTTTGATGAGTGTGTTGTATCAGATTTCACCCTTTCAGAACTGGTCGTCTTTGTAGCTATGATGCACTATCTATGTGTTACGTAATTTCATATTTTATTATTATTTTACTTTTCATTTTTTTAATCCTTTAGCATTTAAACCAGCTATATCCAGCCCAAATATTTTACCTGTTATATTTTCAAACTGACTAGATCCAGTCTATCATACCTACCCTACAATGTCATTCTAAAAATAAACAATCACATCATCAAAATCTCAAAGCTACAAAATAATAAATGATTAATTCAAAACAATATGAATAAATAAGCAATACATTTGACAGAGTAATCTGTATGCTAAAGGGTTAATTCTTTGGAGAGAATCGTATATCAGATTATTGTGTTAAAACTTGATTTTTGTCTCATTTCATTTGTTGTGTATCATAAAGTGTTGCAATGGCTCCTTATTGCGCATGCACACACACACACACATTTAAATAGAAAATGTTATAACCATCATTGTTAAAATGCCACATAATATGCTGTTGTTTGTTGAGTTAACATTTATATTTTATTCAATTCTATGAAATGTTAGACTAAAGAAGGTGAAGATGACTTAAAAAAAGGTACACAGCTTCTTGAAATATATGCTTTAGAAATCCAGATGCACACTGTACAAAAGAATGACAAGAAATTAAAGGTAAGCCTATAACCCAGCAGCTGTGTTCAAAATATTAAATATTTTCTTAACAAATCACCACAAAAATACAAGAAACATGAAATAGTGGACTTCATTACAGGTTACATGTAGGCCACATCATACTATGTAACAGGAATACCCATGAAAACATTACAGTTTATTGTCATTCCAGTTCCTGCTACCAGATATTCAATCAACCTTGACCCCTTAAACATATCTATAACAACAACAAAAATATAGTAAAATGTAAAACTGACTGATGACCTGTGTTTAGTTATTTAGCATGTTAATCTAAGCAGCAATAGTGCTACAATTTAAAATTGTTGACAGCACATTATAAATTCAGCTATACTGGGATCTATAATATTTATCAATGTAAAGTTATCTCTACAAAGAGACCTTCTGCCAGTTTCTGTATTAATTCTATATTTTCTCTAATTTTACAGAGTTTAGGCTGAATTACACCTTTCTTTTCTTTTCTTTTTTTTTCCTACTCAGAAATTATATGAACAATCATTGCACATAAAATCTGCTATACCACATCCCTTAATCATGGGAGTGATACGAGGTAAGATAAACCTTTTCACATTCTTTATCTCTGCACCTTTTAGATATTTCAGCCAATCTAGAAAGAGAGTTTTTACAGTTATTCATTATGTTTACTGTGACAGCCAATATCTCTTATCAATAAACTACCCTGTTTAAATTAATTGCATTATACAAAAATTATTAAACTAAGGAAGTTACATGACTTGTGTACTTGGTGATATTGGAGTCCTGCTATCAAAACTATTCTATCAACAAGATCGACACAAACCAATGAGTCTGTCTGCACATTGGCACTCAAGTTGCTAGAAATAGCAGCCAAATCACCCGCAAATAAAAATCCTACCACCTTAAAATAGCCTAATGCAGTCGCATAAACACTATTGCTGAAAAATCAAAAGAGCTAATGGTCGTGACTAAAGTGTTTGATCAGAGCTGGCCTTGTGATAATAACAAGATCAGTCATGGCCTGTTTGAACATTTAGCACTGTATTGTAGCTGGGCTTGTCCAATTTGAATACAAGGGACCAAATGTTTTGTCCTGATTTTAGAATAAAGTCAACATGGCTACAGCAAGAAGTCGTTTAACTTCAACTACTTCATTACCACCAGTGGTCTAATCAAGACACTGTAGTCAATCATCTATAATAATAGTTCATTAGGCATTGATATAGACAAAATAGCTACAGCTGGAAGTCACTGCAGGACCGGAAGGAAACTATGGGGGGGCCCGAGGCACTTCAAGTTTGGGGGCACCTCATACAAAAGCATTAAAATCTTGGAAAATTATTGGTGTCGATAACATAGAGAAATCTATGGTTAGTTATCATAAAAGAGAATCCATTACATTTTTTAAGACATCAAGATATGTTTGTATATTGAAAGATAGTCTCTTCATGCAAGATTGCTGGGAGGTGGGACCTCCCTGTATTGAGTGTTCCATACCCTTTTTAGCAGGTGCCCCCCGATAAGTAGGGTGGCCTGGGGCAATGATACCGGTCCTGCTTACAGCTATGCAGGAATCAATGTTATAAATTCCGGCTAGAATTTCAATCCAGAATCTTTACAATGAGAGTATTTTCATCTTTTGGAGACACAAAACAGCTGGAAAAACCAATAGCGACAATCTTCTTAGTTTCAATTTGCTAATGATGACTGCGTCTCGTAGAACACATGCATGAAGATCTTTCAGTCAGTCATATTTGTGAATACTTATAAAGTTCTTGATCTAGAAGTTAATATTAAAAAAACACGGTCTTCCTACAATCTCAAAAAGGGGGTGGCCATAAATACGCCCACTTTTTAGATTCAAATGCTCAGTGACCATGTTGAACAAGTTTAATCATTTCTGTTTTCCCAGAATATTCACGATAAATATGCCATGGCTTTCGATGAAATTGCAAATAACTAATTGTCGTGACGTAGAATCTCTATGTTTATTGTAACTTTATTTAAAACGCACACATTTATATATCAATTGAAAAACAATAAAAAAATATAAAAAAAATAAATAAATAGGCGATCGACTTTCGTCAGATCGAACCTAGGAAACAATGTTTTCCACTGGTCCTTCAATTGCTAATACTATCTATCGGTCGCAACTCCAGGTAGAGGTAGCAACTTGAAAATAAAGTGTCTTGCCCAAGGACACAACGAATCACCCGGTCAGGGAATCGAACTCACAACCTCAGGACTGTGAATCCAAGTCTCTAACCACTCAGCCACGCGCCTTCCACAATTTCAATATACTCTTTAAATAGATGTAAAGAAAAAGAAAAAAGTAGAGAGAAAAATGTGTGTGAGTGTGTGTGTGTGTGGGGGGGGCAAGCAGCGGAGGACAGTGGGGAAGGGCGATGTACACGCTGCTCTCGAAAACCCCCCAGTATAGATGAGTCTCCTACTGCGAAGGCCCATTTGCCGTTTTTTAAAGACATGCCCGAAGTTGGCGGTTTATAAAGCAGTTGTTCTGACACCCTTTTATACGGATGTGAATTCTGGACGTTTTATCAATATGACATAAAAACAAACTTGAAACACTTTCATTAAGCAAAGCTGCAAACCACGCATGCGTATACGATGGCAAGCCCGTGTTATGAGTAACGAAATTATTGATTGGACTAGACTAAACACACATTGAATTGAGGTGTTATATCACCAGCTGAGATGTATTGACCACATTTAAAAAATGTCGGATCATCTACGGCCGAAGATATTTATGTTCTAAAATTACAAAATGTCGGATCATCTATGGCCGAAGATATTTATGTTCTAAAATTACAAAATGTCGGATCATCTATGGCCGAAGATATTTATGTTCTAAAATTTCAAAAAGGAACGCATCCGGTCGGAATTTCGAAGCGGCAATACAAGGATTAAATAAAACCAACATTTAAAACTTTTAATATTGGTGTTTCCTTGATAAAGGTTAATGCATCTGACCGTTAGCTCGGAGTAGTGGGGGTAAACGCCACGTTGGACGAAACTTTGAAAGTAAACGTATGGAGAAGTCTGAAAGACGGAGATGTTGACAGAGGAAAGGATACAAACAACGAGGACTTTTAGATCCAACTGACATCCACTTTTCATGTTCCTGTCCTTAGTGGGTTTTTTTTTGTCAAAAATAGGCTCATGTAGCCATCTTAGATGAATTTAAATTCAATAGAACCCGATACTCGATACCGAGAAGTTCCAATGATGATAGTGACGAGGAAGTGGAGGAAGTGAAGGAAGGGGAAGAGGAAGAAGGGGAGGAGGATGCATATATATATGTGA
>JAOPUL010006720.1:17844424-17861506 GCA_027564515.1 Octopus rubescens | reverse complement strand
TCTACTATAGCCTCGGGCCGACCAAAGCCTTGTGAGTGGATTTGGTAGACGGAAACTGAAAGAAGCCTGTCATATATGTATATATATATATGTATGTATGTGCTGGTGACATGTTCAAAATATCTGTGTCAGTGACACATTAAAGGCACCCAGTACATTATCTGGAGTTGGTTGGCATTAGGAAGGGCATCCAGCCATAAAAACCAAGCCAAAAAAAAACGGACTGGAGTCTAGCGTAGCTTCCCAGCTTGCCAGTTTCCAGTCAAAACGTCTAACCCATGTCAGCATGGAAAACAGATGCTAAATGTTGATGATGATGATTTCCTTGGTGTTGCCTTAGAAACAAGTCTGTAATGCCTTGTAATAATTGTGCATTATTTTGAAGTGGTAGTATGGCAGAACTAGTAGGAGCAATACGTAACTCCTTGCAGTATATACTTGCATACTTTTACATTCTGTGTTCAAATCTTGTGGTAGAGTTTTGTCTTTCATTCTGCCAGAGTTGATGATAATGTACCATCAATATATTCCATTGAATAGTGTACAATTTGTCCTCTACCAATAAGTGGTCTTGTACAAAAGTTAGAAAAATCTTTAATTGTCTATTTTATTTCATATTTCCAGGAACTGAATATCATGCCACAAGAAGTTGAAAGTTTACTGGTGTCTTGTATTCTGGATCAGTAAGTTTCTATTATTTATAGACATTGTTGATCTTATTTCAGCAACATATTGACTGGAGCATCAAATCACTGGAGTTTTGGTCCCAAAGTAATAAGACCAGCTTTGTAAATAGGTTATATACACAGCATTGCACTGACTAAAGAGCCTTTATACAGTCACTCAACATGTTAAAAATAACAGTCAAATTTCCATTATATCTTACCCTACTGTCTAAAATTGCAGGAACAGTACATTAAAAATGTGCTGTTAGATACCCTGTTAGATATCGGAAATAGAGGTAAAATTGGTTATATCTGAGACATTGTCTGCTTGATCTGAGCTTGGGCTAAACAACAATAACATTGTATCACAATCTATATTTCAGTCTCTAAGTGATATCTCTATTACTACTTTAATGATGGGTAACCACATCTCTGCACTGGTAAATGATACCTTTGTTCCTTAGCTCTCTATTCTGTAGACCGCCAAATAGACTATTTATTAGCTAACTGTGCTGTATTTAGATCTTAGCTTAGCTTAAAGAGAACTTTGAAAAGACTATCCTTCAGAGAAATAATGTATTACAACCTAATGTCATTAAAGTCAAGAACAACTTAAATTCTCTGTGACATCACCATTTTAACAACAGTGACAACTGAATCACTTTAACCCTTTAGCATTCATCAGATTACTCTTGTCAAATATAATGCTTAATTATTCACATTATTTTGATTTAATCTGCATTATCTCATATCTTTGAGATTTCAATGCTGTGATTGTTTATATGTAGAATGACATTGCAGAGCAGGTGTGAGAGGCTAAATCTGGCCAGTTTAAATGCTAAAGGATTAAGACATAATTATATACAAGCATACAGGAGATGCTGGTTTTGTGTGTGTGTGTGTGTGTTAAATTTCTATATGGGATTTTTTAGTCAGGATTAGCTTTTGGTTGTGGAATAGTATAATGGTAGATAACATGATGTGTATCCACCCATAACCATCACTGAGTCAGTACTTGAACCTTTTCAAGACAAAAAGGAAGAGCTATCACTATTACTCAAAATTCACAATTAAGCAATTAGCTGGTTGAAGAAACTGTTCACGGCATTGTTAGCATTTACCTAACTATTGTGTCTAAATGTAGATGGTATCCCTAGGTAGTTTTCCTCAGTCATTCTACCAAGAGACTGATGGTGGTAGAAAGACTTAACATTCATATACAAATATTCTAGATTTGTGGATCAAGAACAACAGGACATTTACCTGCTGAGCTCATCATCATCATTTCCTTTAATGTCTGTGTTCCTTAGACGGAAGGAAATTGAGGCAGGATTATTGCAGCCACGTGCTCTTACTGCCACCCTTTACCTGTTTTACAAGAATGGTTTCTCTTTTATTTCAGAGAAATTCAAAAGCATAAAGCTAGTGAGTGATTTGTTGACAGAGAATACCAATAAATGTCACTTTTGTAGTTGTTTTGTAAGCATTCACAAAGCATTGGTTGACCCAGTTCTATAGTAGATGCTGAACCTGAAGCCATCTGTTTGAGAAGCGAACTTCTTAACCACACAGCCATGTCTGAGAAAGTTAATAGCAATGATCATTCCTTCCAAAATATTTATATTTATTTTTATTCTTTTTTACAGGATATATTTTGAAATAAACCTCAGTATATCACTGGTACTAGTTTTATCAATATTAGTGGGATACACATAACTGTCAAACCGAGTTAAATTTAGTATTCAAATGTACAATGACAACACTGAATATAGCAAGACATGTTTCTGATAATCCTTTCTTATTGTAATAATAATTCTTTCTAATTGCGGCACAAGGTCAGTAATTTTGAGGGGAGGGGCAAGTCGATTATGTCAACTTCAGTACTTGACTGGTACTTTATTTTATTGACTTTTGAAAGGATGAAAGGTAAAAGTTGACCTCAGCAGTATTTAAATTCATAACATCTGGAAGAAATGCTGCTAAGCATTTTGTGCAACATAATGATTCACTGCCTTAATAATAATAATCATCATTGTCATTTAACGTCCATTTTCCATGCTGGCATGGGTTAGACGGTTTGACTGGAGATGGCAAGCCAGAGAGCTGCACCAGGCTCCAGTCTGTTTTGGCCTGGTTTCTATGGCTGGATGCCCTTCCTAATGCCAGCCACTCCACAGAGTGTACTGGGTGTCTTTTACTTGTCACCAGCACTGGCCACGACCACGATTTCACTTAGCTTGACGTGTGTCCTCAAGCACAGCAATTCACCAGAAGTCTTGGTCACTTGTCATCACCTCCATGAGACTCAATATCTAAAGATCACATTTCACCACCTCGTCCCACATCTTCCTAGGTCTACCTGAGATTGGCACTTTTTTATGCAGCTTTCCTTGTCCATACCAGCACAGTCTTCTCTCTTGCACACTATATCTGATGCCTCTTATCAAATTTAATCTGAATGAAATTTTCACTTTTTTCTTTCTTTTTTTTCTTTTTAACCACAGTACCATAAATGGCCGAATTGACCAGGTGAACAAAGTATTGGAACTGGTGAGAGAGACCACTGGTATAGCACAGTACAATGCCCTTGATAAATGGACGTCACAACTGCACTCATTACACCAGACAGTCATTAACAAAATGGCCTAAATTAGAATAACAGAAGGGGTTCTTTTTTGTTTCGTTTTGTTTTTACTGTTTTTTTTTTTTCCTCTCCAGTTTATTATTTTGTTCAGATATTAAAAAAATCTAAAACAAATTCGTACCTGTAATTTACCTTGCTACAATAAAACTGTTTACTTTTAAAATATGTTTTTATGATCTTTGGTTTGCATCTTTTCTGTAGAAGACTTCCTACAGATCATCATCACCATCATCATTTAATGTCCATTCTCCATGCTGGCATGGGTTGGACGGTTTGACAGGAATTGGCCAGCTCGACAGCTGCTTTGGCTCCATTTGTCTGTTTTGACATGGGTTTTACTGGTGGATGCCCTTCCTAAGTCCAACCACTTTACAGAGTGTACTGGGTGCTTCAACGTGGCATCAGCACCCACAAGCTGCAACGGAAGGATGTAGAGGACAGAAATTCATTTAGTAATGTTTTTTGGATTTTTCAGCTGGTTCCTCCAGAAGGAACAAATACACATGATATTGATAACATGATGATCAACTAAGCCACCATAAATATCCATTAATGGGACACCAACTGTGCCAGAAGTTAAGACAACTGGTAGATATTGGAGTCATATAGGATAGCTTCAAGTGGATACTTCATGAATATGGGTGCTCTCTTTTCTTAATAATCAAATGTTATGTGGATTGACTGGATAGATTAGATTGACGTTATTATGAGCTGTTGGTTAGACAGTATTAAATGTAGCTACATTAATATTGTTCTGGTCAGTTGATCATAGTATTACATGTAGCTTCTTTAAATGGCTATATTACGGTCACTTGACTAGAGTATCAGATGCAGCTACATTAATTGACACTGTTACGGTCAGTTGACCAGAATGTATCATGTAGCTACATCTGCTTTATTATAGTGGGGGTTGTAAAGATGATTTCAGATATACCACAAGTAGTGATGTGGGAGTTAACATCTATTTGTGCTCTATTGTGTGATACAAATATTCCTCTTGCAGTAATTGGTCTTGACAATTATGATGGGATGGGGTCCTACTGGGATTGTATAAACTAACCATATCAGTCATACTTTTTACCTGTCACCTCGGACTGAAAATAGTTTTTAGTCATGGACTAATGGAATGTCTATAAGTTGGAACTAAAACATAAATATTACTCTGCCTTAGGTATTGAGTTCTTACTTTGTAAAGTTAATTTTCAGGTAAGTGTATGCAAATATACTATCATAACTATATATATATACATACATACATACAGAGAGAGAAAGGAAGGGGTGTGTGTATGTATGAATGCATGTATATATGTCTGGATAAGCTACCACTCGTGTATTCCTTTAAAGTTTTTACCTAGCCTTTGTTAAAGCCCAGAGCAGTGACATGATTTAATTTCCTACGGGGTTTCCCATTACTCATTGCTTATCCAACATGTAGACCATTGTTATTCAATTGCAACATAAGAGCTGAAATACTTAGATCAATAATCTAGAATCATATGTCATACACATTGTTGCTTTAGGTCTGAACATAGGAGGAGTCAGTCATATAATAGCCCTCATCATCGTTCTACATCTGCTTTCCTCACCGACATGGATTGGACTAGTCACCATGGTCAGTATCAGCAAATATTCAAGATTTAATACTCACCTAAACAGATTGGGGACCTCATCTCACTTGTATTTTAATTTTTGGCTTGGTTTCTACAGCTGAATGTTCTTCCTAAACATCAACCACTTTACACAGCACAGTGCTGTGACTGGTTTTTCATGGTACCAGCACTAGAGATGTAGCCATGCCCTTGACACAATCAAAGAGATCTCATAACTCTACGTTTCTGTTTGCTTGCCAGCCTCTTTACAAAGTGATGACAAATATGAATCATAGTAATGAGAGAGATGCAATAGGTGTATTATGTATTCTGAGATAGGTGCATATGTTCAAATCAATATGACTGAGATTGCTGGGTGACAGAAGTCAATGTGATTCAGAGGATACAGCACTGACAGAGATCCAGGATGTGTGGTGGGGGAAAATAAGAGTATCCTAGTAGACAGTAACACAGGATGATGACAGGCATCAGAGGAGTGGAGGGGAAAGATAGAGTGAAGTGGGCACTACTGGTCCAATGTAGCATCCTATACATAGGCCATTAGATGGACCAGAGAGGACAAGTGGTGACATGGTGAGTAGAAAGTAGGTTGTTCCAGTATTAGTGAATAGCACAGTGGGGTATTGGGGAGAGGGTCAGAATAGGTACAGTAGCATCTTTAGTTATACTGACTGGAAGCAATGTATGATGAACAGAAGGGATCTTCTCTTGCATCAGAAGCATAGTACAGTGTAAACTGGGCCTAGGTGAGACAGTTCAAATGTATGGCAAACAGAATCTCTCCCTTGTTTGATAATCTACACAAGTTATGTGTAGACGTATACAAGCATGTATCTACACACATACATGTATTGATAATTTCTAACTTCAAACCTAGCTGGCCACTACTAGCCAGCTACTGGCAAACCTTAATACCTGACTTTTCACTGTTTTTATAGTTATAAAAATCATTCTTTAAGGATGTGTATGTATGAACATTAAAAAGGGAGAACTAATTTGTGGGAACAGTGTAAACAACAATCTCTTTTTAATGATTCTGAGTCTCCTTACTCTGACCTCTATTATGTCTCGCAAGAAAAAACACAGATGCAGATAAGTGGCTTTACTACATCACACACTAATGGGTTCTCATCCTCAGAATTTCAATGAAAGTATTGCTGTTGTTGCATATGATAGCCAAAAGTTCTCAACTACTTCTAACAAGAACTTCCATTAAAATTTGCCCACTTTTGGACTTCAGTAGTTTCTTATGTCTTGAATAGAAAACTCTAGTGTGTTATGTTCCAACAAAGTTCTTTCAGAATCCCACTCTATTAACCCGTGTATGTATCAGGATTTGGTTGGTTATGTTTCCCAGACCCATTCTTCCATACATACACATCATACTTGTTCTATCCAAGCACAGATATCATAAGTCACTTCACACACAACCAAAACGCATGTATTATTTCAATGAAAAAGAGACTTTTAAAAAAGTCATCTAGAATTGGAGTTGATAGAAGGAAGAGGGTCTGGAAGAAGAGCAAAACCCATGGCTTTAACAGGTCCTCTGATACTGGTGAGATTGATGACTTTGTTGTTCCAGAACCTTTGCAAAGTCAACACATGCAAGAAAGACATAAGCAGAGGATGAGGATTTTAGAAGAAATGACTGGGTGTACTAATTAGTGTGGAACCCGGGATACTGGACACAATGGGTGGGGGATGAAAGAGGAGAGATGAGTATGATAAGAATGTGTAAATGAAGGTGGCATGAGCCCAGCTAGCTCAGAGGATCACTGACTATTGTAGTAGTGATAGAAACAGCAGAGAGAGAAAAGATAAGATGCATGTAACCCAAAGACTGGATTGTGTCTATGAGTGACCTGTATCAGGATGCAGTCCAAGATATCAGTCTGTATAGCAGCAGCAAGGCCCAGATGTGAAAGCAATACTCCATTTTGGACCTCACCTTAGCTTTGTAAAATATCAATAATTGTTGGAGCATGAAGTATTTTCGGGCTTTGAGATGTGCTTTTGTCAGGAAAGATCCTTGGTGATAGTGAGGCCTAAAATATCTACAACAGACCCTTCCAATCTGAACAGCAGGAATATAATTGTCAGGTTCACTCATATCTAAAGGTTTCGTGCATCAAACTTTGACTAGTTGCATTCATCACTAGTTTGAAAGGAATAGTGTCTAGAGCAAAAATTATCTGGATTTCATTGCAAAACCAGCAGAGAAATTTCCTCACATTTATCAAGAAACATCACAAACAACTATAAATTCCATCAATTGTTCAACAAAATTAAAGATGAACTTTAGCAGCTTCTACTGTAGCCTCTAACTAAGATTGATTAATGCCTGAAAAGTGACATTTCTTACATGGAAACTGTAAAAGCCTGTACCACATATACACACACTTACACGTTTCCTTTGGGCTTTATTTAGGTTTTTTGGGGGGTGGGGGTTCTCGTCGCTAACGAAGTGGCAAGGTTCTTTTTTAAGTCAAGATGACTCCTGAGGTTCGTGGTTATCTGAATTGGTTGGTGTGTGCAAATATGTGTGGATAAAACTTGCACTTGTATAATGAATGCACACTTGTATGTGTGCTTCATTATTGTTTATATAAGTGCGTGTATTCCATATGTATATGTGACGGGGTACATGTGTTCAGCCTAGAAACTTCGAATGGAGAATCCCTGAAATGCTATTTAAATATTAACACCACCTCTGATCGATTGTATTTAGAGGATGCAAATCAATTTGTTCTTTGTCTTTTTTAGAAAATGGTATTTCTAGGTCGTATGCTTACAGACAAACATACGTACTACGTTTATGTTCGTATGTGTGTCACGTGACCGACCAAACTATCATATGTGATTACACATCGCTGGTCACAATTGCGCTTTGCATCGTTTTAGCCTTCGAATGACGCCACCCCGCTGGCTAGAAGGGCAGACCCTGATCGAAAAGGGGACTGGAGCAACATGAAATGAAGTGTTTTGCTCAAAAACATAACGCGCCGCCCGGTCTGAGAATCGAACCCACGATCTACCGATCGTGAGGGCAACTGCCGGGCTACTAGGCTACGTACCTTTACATGTATGTATGCATGCATATATGTGGGTCTATTTACATTTATATATGTGTTGTTTATGCATCGAGCTAAGGGAAATAACTCAGTGTGGCTAGTTGTATGTATTTGAGCAACATAGATAAGTACAGTTACAGTAAATACCATACAATATCATTTCTTGATTTATAAAAACTATGAGGGTCAGCTGAAAAGTTCATAGGCTGACCAAGATACTCTCGTGGAATGTGACCAAATGAACTTTGTCAACATAGTCCTCATTGCTGTCCACACACTTCTTCCTTGGGTGTTGCAGTGTTTGGATCCAATTGGTGAAGAAGCTTTCATCCTGCAGGATATACGATAGGTCATATACATGTTGGTCTCCCTATGTTTTGTCATCGGAGTTTGGGTGTTCCCTTTGCGCACCAGCTTTGGGCATGCGCATTTCTTACCCTAGAGGGCGCTGTTAAGTTTCAGCGTGAATCTCGTCAAAGACAGGCGCAAGTATCCAGCTTTCCAAAATGTGTGCTACACGTGGGTGAACTTACAGACTAATTCACCTTCATTAGAGAACATCAAGGCATGAGGGTGTTACTGACTTATTAATACCTTTGATGTTTTGAAGGATCTGAAATAAATATGTTTAAGTTAACAAGATCAAGATTTGACTAATTTCTACACGCAGCCTACAAAAGAATACATTCTACCTTCAGCCATCTTCCATCTTGTTAAAGTGATGAACCCGACGTACCGCTTCTGTTAAAGTAAGTAGTCATCCTGACTTCAGAACATGGATTCCTATACCATCGCTACCTTCTTCTCTCTTCCATTCCCGAGGAGTATCAATTTCTTTTTTCGAAGTTGCTGGACTCTAAAAAGAATTTTTCTGCCTGTGTCATATCTTCACGGTTACAACCACGTGGTCCGATGAATTTTCGCGTTTCAAGCACAATGTCTACACGTTGTCTTCGACATTAGGATTTAATATTTAACTCTCCGTTATTCGAGGCATTTCTTTTGGTTTTTTTACACGCATCCCTGGTGTGCAGGTACGATTTTGCGTTTATTTTCATCCTCGCCTTCTGTGCTAGTTTGAAGACTCTACCCTTTGTCGAATTTCGTTTTTCCTACCGCATTTTTCTCCCTCGCAAAATGAGTTACGCCAATTTTCCCCACTACCATGGTGACGCACGCATGTGGCTCGCGCAACTAGAATCGTATATCGCGGCGAACAATATACAGTCTGCACAACAGCAACTGCATATTGCCTCTTACTCATCGATCAAGCTTAAGGTTCTTTGAAGGAACTCAAAGTCTTCCGAGAGCCGATTTCTTGAGGATGAGCATTTGGGAGACCGAAGGCCATCAGAAATGTTGCGTCGCATCCGGGAGTTGGCAGGTTTTCCTACTGAGGGAAATTCGTTTGTGAAACAGCTCTTCTTTTTTCGTCTACTTTCGAATGGTCAGTCAATTTTGGCTCCCATGATGGAAGGTAGTATGATAGACCAGTTAGTTAGCGTTGTCGGCTGACGAAGTCTTGGAGTTCTCAAGGAGACCTTCCACTGCCGACAGAGTAGTAGCTGTTGCGTCTTCTTCGGCTCCATAGTCGTCTATGGCCGCGGGGCTCACGGGACATGCTGCTACTCTGCAAGCCATTGCCGATTTATCTCGGCAAGTCACCCGCCTATGCAACGTTCGTTTCACCGGCAGACCTCGTTCGAGAAATCGTTCTTTTTCTCCTCGTCGCCGTTCATCTTCAAGGGACAACTCATTGTGTTGGTACCACCAACGTTTCCAGCAGAAGGCTAGACACTGCATACAGCTTTGTTCTTTTTCCTCTCAGGAAAACTAATACCGGAGACCTTAAGCACGTCACCAGTCCCCGTTAGTACAACACCAAATTGTGAATTCTTCGTCAAAGATAATCACGCTTCTAAAAGTTTTATGGTGGATACAGGTTCTTCCGTATGTATTTGACCTCTCCGGTTCATTTCTGCCACGCCCACTCAGTCGGATATATCTCTGCGCGCGGTTAACCATTCTGCCATCCGCACTTATGGACAGATATCACTATCGTTGAATTTGGCACTCCGGAGAGATTTCAAATGGATTTTTGTTATAGGTGACCTGCCTCACCCCATACTGGGTGCCGATTTTCTGCACCACATCTCTTTACTCGTGGATGTGAGGAGGCGGTGCCTCTTGGATAGTATCACCTCCTTATCGACTCCTGCACGTGAATCCTCGGTTGCTCTTGTCAGTCTGTCTTTCTTCGTGGCTGCTTCTAGAAACCAGTATCATACTCTTCTTGCCTCGTTTCCGGAGTTAACTGATTTGTGTTTTAAACCTACTAAACCCAAGCACTCCACAAGACAATTCATTAACACGAAGGGACCTCCTGTATTTTCCCGTCCGCGTCGTTTGGCACCAGACAAACTCAAAGCTGCCCGAGCTGAGTTTGACCACATGCTCCAGCTTGGTCTCATCCGACCATCCACTAGTCCTTGAGCTTCGCCCCTTCACATGGCTCGAAAGGGCGATGCAGACTTCCGTCCCGTGGGAGATTTTAGACGTCTTAACGCCGCTACAATCCCTGATCGATATCCACTGCCTCATTTGCAGGATTTTTCAGTTGCCTTGCATGGATGCACTGTGTTTTCTAAAATTGACCTGGTACGGGTATACCTCCAAATTCCTATGAATCCAGAAGACATTCCAAAAACGGCCGTCACTACTCCGTTCGGGTGGTTCGAATTCTTATCGATGCCTTTTGGATTAAGAAATGCAACGACTTCATTTCAGAGGTTCATAGACGAGGTTACACGTGGAATGGATTCTGTTTTTGCCTATGTCAACGACCTCCTAATTGTGTAACTCTGGAGTTACACAAAGACACACCTCTTTCAGCGTCTGACTGCTTATAACGTCAAAGTCAATCCGGCCAAGTGTGTTTTCGGCTTGGTCTCTTTGCAATTCTTGGAACATGTCATTGATAGTGAATGAATACGTCCAGTTCCCGAGAAGGTACAAGCAATCCAGGAGCTGACCCCTCCAACCTCGCTTCGACAATTGCTTCATTTTGGGGGATTTTTTATCGACTGTTCATCCCAAATTGTGCGGATAAGTTACTTCCCTTGACTCAACTTTTATGTGACAGAAAGAAGAAAGACGCGCCCATCTCCCTTTCTACAGCTGAAGGGCAATCGTTCAAGGCCGTCAAAATTGAACTCGCTCAAGTTTCCTTACTTGCTCACCCCTTATCCGACGCAAACCTCTCTTTAACCGTCGATGCGTCGAATCATGCTGTAGGAACAGTGTTGCAACAATTAGTGAACCACCAAACTCAACCCTTGGCATTTTTCTCGCGCAAGCTAAAATCAGCGGAACAACGATACAGCGTCTTTGGTAGAGAATTATTAGCCGTTTATCTTGTTGTGAAGCATTTCTTCCATCTTGAAGGTCGAGATATCACGGTTTTCACGAACCATAAACCGCTAACCTTCGCTCTTCATTCCAAGTCAGACAAATACTCGCCCAGGGAAACGAGACATTTGGACTTCATATCACAGTTCACTAGTGATGTTCGTCACATTCTGGTTCAGAAAACATTCCAGCTGACGCCTTGTCACACCTTCCTGTTTGTTCTTTGTCATCTCTGGCTACGATCGACTTAGTTGCCATAGCTAAGGACCAACCTCCCTTAGATTCCATGGACACCTCATCACCTGAGTTTACACACTGCAAATTCGAATATTTGCCGATATCAACTACTGATGGAACCATGCTGTGACACTTCGACTGGATCTCCACGACCATTAGTTCCTGATTGTCACCGACATACCATTTTCGATTCCTTACATTCGCTATTTCACCCTGGAGTTGCGGCCTCGGTAAAGCTTATTTCGGCTAGATATTTTTGGCCGAATACGCGACGCAATATTATTGAGTGGTCACGGTCCTGCCTCAAATGACAGCGATCGAAAACTCATAAACACATCAGGGCTCCACTGGGCACATTTGCTACGCCAGACGCAAGGTTTCGCCATATTCACATCGACCTAGTTGGTCCATGGCCTGTCAGTTGTGGGTACACTTATATACTGACCGCATTGATCGCTTCTCTCGATGGCCAGAGACCATCCCGTTAGTCGACATTTCTGCTGTGACGGTAGTTCGCGGCCTCATCTCAGGCTGGATATCTCGTTTAGGTGTTCCCTCAAGGATAACCACTGATCGAGGACGACAGTTCAAGTCCCATCTTTTCCGTGAACTTTCACGCCTCTTGGGAGTACAACACCTGCACACGACTAGCTACCACTCTGCTTCGAATGGAATGATGGAACGATTCCACCGACAGCTAAAATCAGCTTTACGTGCGTCTCCAGACCCGTTGGGATGGACTAAATACCTACCTATCGTCTTGTTAGGTTGTCGGTCCTCTGTTAAAGCGGATCTGGGTCATTCAGCAGCTGAACTTCTGTATGGAATTCCTTTATCTTTGCCTGGTCAGATGTCACCAACGGATTCACTCGGTCACAAACACTTAAATTTGCGGTCACGAAGGACATTGCTTCGTGGACCTACGTTTTCTTACAGGTTGACTCCGTGAAAGGCTCCCTCACACCTCCATACACAGGACCTTATCGTATCCTCAAACAAACAGACAAGACCTTTACTATAGACATTAATGGGAAAAGGGGAAACTGTATCTGTGGACAGGTTAAAGAAGGCATTTTCTGATACTCTCTTACCAGAGCCTCACACCCCTCCCACATTCACTCCACCTCCACAAATACCTTCTGCACCACACCAAACTTCACAAGAACAAACTCCACCACCTTCTGCATCTTACGTGACAAGAAGTGACCAGATACTGCATTGGCCTAAAAACTCTCAAAAACTGTTTATATTTAACATAAACTGTGCTTATTTTCCCAAAAACTGTCCATCGTTTTGACATACTTATATATTTAAAACAAACTGTTTACATTTTGCACGTGCTATTTTTTGCTTGTACGTTGCCTTGTATTTTTAGGGTTGCATGCTTCCACCCACTTAATTTGTTTAACCTGTTGTCTGTTTACACGCTCTTGCCTACATGCCTTGCCGTTCTTCATGCATGATGCATTTTACCACCGTCGTTGATATCCCACAATCTCTTTTCTAAGTTCGTCCTTGCGGTCTAAACAGAGGTTACTGTAGGATATACGAGTCATATACTTGTTGGTCTCCTTTTGTTTTGTCATCGGAGTTGGTCATGCGCATTTCTTACCCTAGAGGGTGCTGTTAAGTTTCAGCGCGCCAAATTGGGGGTATCAGCTAGAATCTCGTCAAAGACAGACGCAAATATCCAGCTCTCCAAAATGTGTGCTACACGTGGGTGAACTTACAGACTAATTCACCTTCATTAGAGAACAGCAAAGCATGATCATTTTACTGACCTTTGATGTTTTGAAGGACCTGAAATAAATATGTTTAAGTTAACAAGATCAAGATTTCTACACGCAGCCTACAAAAGAATACATTCTACATTCAGCCATCTTCCATCTTGTTAAAATCCCGTTGGTCAAAAAAGTCATCAACAGCAAATATAAAGTCGTCATCACTACGATACTGGTTCCCAGCCAAGTGTTTTTTCATGTTGCGGAACAGATGATAGTCAGATGGGGCTAAATCAGGAGAATAGGGAAGCCGATCAACCAGTTCAAAACCACAGTTACGCACTGCGACCACTGAAATCAAGGAATTGTGTGCTGAAATATTGTCCTAATGAAATAAGACCCCTTTCGTCAGTTTTCCTGGGCGTTTGGTCTTGATAAGCTTTCGTAACTGCCTCAGCAAGTTGGCATAGTACTCTCTATCGATGGTGTAGACCTTTTGAAAATAGTCAATAAACACAATGCCTTTTGCATCCGAAAAAACTGAGGCCATCACCTTCCATGCAGTTGAAACGACTAGGGCCTTCTGTAGAGCAGATGAGGACTTTTGTTTCCACTGCTTGGATTGTCTCTTTGTCTCCGACTCAAAGTGATGAAGCCAATACTCATCCTAGCATAGGAAACCAGCTGGATCTGCATCAAGCAATGTCAGATTTTTCCGTGATGTGATCAGCTTGGTGAATCAAGTATCAGAAGACGTGGCACCCATCGAGCAGAAACCTTCTTCATGCCAAGTTCATAGTGCAGAATATTCTCAACTCTCTCACGGGATATGCTATTAGCATCGACTATTTGATTTGTAGTCATTCGCCTGTTATCCATCACCATGTGGTGAACGCGATCTATGTTTTCCTCGGTGGTAGCAGTTGCAAGATGTCCAGACGTTGGGTCATCTTCAAGACTCTCAGTTCCGCTCTTAACTTCAGCTGCCCATTTTTGCACTCTTGATAAAGCTGGCGCGTCATCCCCTAATGTAGCAACAATGGTAACATGACTATCCTTGGGGGCTAAACCCTTTTTCTGCAGGTACTTGATAACACCATGATGCTAAATTTTGTCGATTTTCAAGAGAAGTCGCTACTAGTTACTTTTGAAGTGTTCTTTGAACAGTGAGATGTCAGTTTACCTGGTAAGAAACAAAGTAGTTATTAATGAGAAGGGTTGAAATTAATGCATGCAAGTTTTCACAGCTATAGCATCACTCCTTCGTAGCTTATGAACTTTTCAAGCCTACCCTCGTAGGTCGTCTCATAATTACTAAATGGCAATTAAGACTAGCGCTACTTGAGAAGGGGAGATAATCTCAAGAATAAAAAATTCTCTAAAGTTGACATACCATTAAGGTAAAAGACAGGTTTACTGTCTGGCGATAAGAGGGAAGTCATGGATACGTGTTTCCCGCTCAATAGCCGTTATCAGCACAACAATCTTCTTTCAGTAGCCAAGGTACCTAGACTTGCCATTTGGTAATTATGATACATCCACTGGAGGCAGAGATTTATTTTAATAAATTGTATGGCATTTGATATTTGTCTGTTGTTCAAATACATGTCACTGGCCAGTCTGGGTTCTCTTAGCTCATTTTTTTTTTTGTTTGATTTATAAAAATTACCTAGGCCATTAATATATTCAACTTGTTTTGTATAATTCTCAGTCCTTTGGCTACTGGAGGTAAGTTACGATGATTGTCGTTCTGATAACGGATATTCAGCCAGAAATACGCGTCCATGACTCCTCTTATCTCCAAACAATAAGCATGTCCTTTTCGTTAATGGTAAGTCAACTTTGGAGAATTCTTCATTCTTGAGATTATCTCCTCTTCTCAAGTGGGGCTAGTCTTAATTGTCATTTGGTAATTATAATACATCCTCTATTATTATTATTATTATTAGTAGTAGTAGTAGTAGTAGTAGTAGTAGTAGTAGTAGTAGTAGTAGTAGTAGTAGTAGTAGTAGTAGCGGGTCACTGCATCCCCTATTCGTTGGCAATTCCCTACTCTTGGCGGATGACAACTTTGCAACATTCAGGGGACAACCATCCAACCCATGGGTCTGTTTGGGTAGTCGTTGCTGGTGATGGTTATATGAGGTTGGAATGCAAATTCTACCTCAACCTCTTTTACTCGCCTTTTACGAAACGCAGAGGAAACGTTGGGACCATTCTTTGACATGTCGGTCCCCACACAGCACAATAGAGGTGGAGATAATTTATGTTAATCAAGAATTTACGTTGTATGGTGTTTGTTGTACAGTGTGATATTTTCATAAGTCTCAATTTGCTTTGCCAGAGAACTATAAAATTAAGACATTTAAATAAAATTTGTTACACTTGTTGCAAACTTTTCGGCAGCTTTATTCGATTTATTGAAATTATCTGTCGAATAATAGTAATGCCATCACTGAGCGGACGTATAATTATAAACATATTCTTTACAGCCAGCTTAATGGAGACTGATCCGCCAGCTTTTTAGAATAGTGTGTCAAGACAGGATTAAACAATGGCTCTTAACTAAAATCTTACATCAAAGCGATAGAAAACGTACTTAAAACAATATATTACTCGCAAAGGTATTCGTTGTTTAACCCAAACAAACATTTGCTACTGGAATTTTGAAATATATATGTAGATTAAGGCAAAATAGTGATAGGACTTTTAATATTAAGTGATCTATCCTTGCTTTGACACCTACTTGCAAATATGGCAGTAATACAAAGAAATAGAATTGTCATCTTTGCTTAACAGAAAATATATTAAAGTTGCTGTAAAACGAGATCAACTTGGATTCGATAAATGTTAGTAATCGTTTGCACAGATCTATATATTTACAAAACAATTTTCACAAGGCAAATCTGCCATAGAAATATTTCCAACGACAAGGTTCTGAAATTATTTTCATTTTCATTTTTACCTTTTGTTTAAGAACTTCTTTTGTGTCACACTGAAAACTGCTTTTAATTATCATACATAGTTTTCAGAATGAGAAGTCATTTCAAACAATTTTTGAAAATTAAAGATATTTTCATCTCACTGTGTTTCGTTAACTCACACTCACATTCTCTTTTTGATACTTTCTTTTCATATTGATATGTATGAATGACATTTTGTGAATGGCCTAAGATAATTTCAATCAATATGATTGAATGGTATTGGCATTTATATTTCTTTATTTTTTGGAATTAGTTGATTGATTTTTTTTTTCATACACCCAACCCAATATTATCTACTCGATTTTATCTTTACATCTGCATCCAATCAAATGTTTTTTTTCGTTTGTTTTTTTTGTTTTTTGTTATTTTTTTTTCCTGAATATTCTTTCCAAGGCTTCCCTGTTGCATTACTCAGGTATTGTTGAAGGATCGGAATCGTAAAACCAGAGTAACGAAAGTTGAACTTTCAGTTTAATAAATATATATATATATTATTATATATATTGAGGCTCTACTCACTGAATCGAGTACCCATCTTGTCTACTCTGAGCTATTTGCATTCAAGTTCATAAACACACACACGCACACACACACACACGCACATACACATATACACACACATTTATATAATTATACACATTAACTATGATACATAGAAGGCAGTATACATACATACACACACATACATACATACATACATACATACATACATACATACATACATACATACATACATACA
>JAOPUL010006720.1:17682437-17696145 GCA_027564515.1 Octopus rubescens | reverse complement strand
AAACTAACAGTAAGATGGAAAATAATGTTTATTTTTGTATACTTCCACTTTATTTATATTTGAAAAGTTTTCTCCTATTTTTTTTTACTTGCAAAATCTTTGATCAGATCCTCAGAATTAACCTTATGTAACACATCTGTTTCTACACTTAGTAGTGATAAGGCATCCTGAATATTGTTTTAGCAAGTTTAAAGTTTGTGTCGTAAACCATTTACCATTTCTGTGGTGCTCCCTTCCTTTGATGCCCTAAGCACATGCTTAGTTTGCTTAATAGTTAATCCAACACTGGATACTATATGCATACATTGTATAATATAACCTTCTACGATATATTTTTTTTTTTGTGGTATGGTGTGATCTGGGGGTATTTGGCTGTTATTTTTTGCAACCCAAGCAACTGCTTGTATTGAGAAAAATAAGAGAAAACTTTTACTGTTACAAGTATACAGCTATGACACAATCACATTAATTAATATATCATAGTATATTAATTAACAAGATACCAAATACACCACAGAGTTTTATATTTAATTACAAGCTTTTATAATATAGATGATGTGTACTATTATATTTAACATATTCATGTACTCAGGCATGGAAAGACCTTTCACTGAAGAAATAGTTTCAGGAGCATTGACCATATGTGTGAAAACACATCATTTGGCTATGAACGACATCATCACACCTTATGAAGCATGCATTTCTGTATTTGTATGCTTCATCAGCTATGGATACTGAATCTATTTTTGAGTTATCTCTACAGATTTTTTATAGAAATTATAGCCACACTGATTTGTTACGTATTGTTTACATTAGATGTATTTGTATATGAAACATCATAACAAATCAATGCTGGCTCTAATTTCTATAGAAAATCTGTAGAGATAACTTAAAAAAGCGATTGAATCACACTACTGAATCCATTGTTCATAGCCCACTGATAACTGCCATTCTTATATTTAAACAACAAATAGTACATTTGCTGTTGTGTGCAAAGCTTAGTCAAGCTGGAATTAATTGGCTAGAGGTGCACAAAGCAATATTAATTGAAATATAGATGTGTACAATCATATTTAACACATTTGTGAACACACAGACGTGCAAAGACCTTCCTGCACAAATTATCACAAGAGAATAATTCTCATTTTAGGCAATATATGTGAAAACTCATCATGGAGCTATGAAAACTCATCATGGGGTTATGATGGATTTAGTGTCTGTAACTGATGAAGTAACACAGAAACACATGCTCCTATAAGCAGATGACATCATTCATAGCCCAGTAGTGGGTTTTCCTATATATTGTCTATATATAGACAATATTGTCTATTGTTTTTCTCCTGAGACAATTTGCGAGGCGAAGGTCTTTTCATGTCCAAGTGTACAGGAATGTGTAAAATATAATTGTACACATCTATATTTCAATCAACATTGCTTCATGCACCTCTAATTATTATATTTTACTTTTCATTCTTTAATTAATATCTTAATGTATCACTATAGCAATTCTAGGTAAGTTAATTCATTCATGAGAATGTCTTGCAGACTACAAAATATCATTAAGTTTAACAACGTTTTAAAATTGAAATTTTAAACATTTTTAAAATTATATGATTATAAGAATGTCTTGTTGACAACTTCAATCTCTTGAAATAATTTTTGGTCAATCATTAATTGATGACTGACACATTAAGAGATGTAATAAAAATATTGAGAATCTGCTTTCTTTTGAAAATCTTAGAAATGTTGGATGGAATTAAGTGTGTGGCAATTTTTGGTCATCTTACAATATTTTCATCAGTAATCAGGACCAGTAGTAGACTATTTTGTGCCTTAGACAAACCCAACTATTTGCACACATGCATATGAACACATGCACACACACCCACAAGCATACAGACACATATACTCAAACGTGCTCACATACACACGCACACTCTCATACATTCACACACACATACTCACACACACACTCACACATACACACACACACAATTGTCAGATTTGCTTTTCAAAAACAATTGTTTTGTAGGAAAAACAAAAAAGCACAAAACTTAAAACTGCTAAATTTGTTTCAAACTGTAAAAATAAAATATAATCTATTCCTCCACTAAAAGCAACACAACATTCACACACA
Organism: Octopus rubescens; assembly: GCA_027564515.1. Classification (NCBI taxonomy): domain Eukaryota; kingdom Metazoa; phylum Mollusca; class Cephalopoda; order Octopoda; family Octopodidae; genus Octopus; species Octopus rubescens. The sequence goes on along the minus strand of JAOPUL010006720.1, from coordinate 17,694,008 downwards.
TCTTTAAGTCTAAAATACCTTTTAAAGTTCACTTACCATAACCAACCTGTTTTATTACAACAGAAAAAAAATAAAAACATACAAATAGGATTAAAAATACTGACTCATTGTTGGAGGTAAAAATATCTTGTGAATTATCTTGTTTAACCATTATTCTGTCCTTCTGTGAATTATGTCGTTTAACATTATTGTCAAAAGTAATGTTTAGTTATTCACATTGCTTTGAATTAATTATGCATTATTTCGTAGCTTCAAGATTTCAATGACATGATTGTATATTTCTAGAATGACTTTGTAGAATAGGTGTGAGAGGATGGATCTGGCCAGTTTGAACCTAAAACAAGTAGAATATTTGGGCCAGATATGGCCAATTTAAATACTAAAGGGTTAAATGTAAGTTTTATAAAAGTTTTAATTACTTCAAACTCTCATTTTGCAAATCTTTTTGTAAAATTTGTCACTGATTCAAGTAGATCAAGTACTGCCTCCTGGCCATCTTCGACTGGTGTAGTTGCCAAACTACGAACCCTTTTTTTCAGTATTATTGAGTTGACATTTATATAAATTTGAGCTTTGAGACACAATAACCATTCACAACTAATTATGGTTAAAGTAAGGAAGATCTTAAGAGTTATAAAAAATATATATTAGCAACAGAGGCAGTATTAATACCAAGAGGTAATATTTATCCCCACTTAAACGTGGATATTCTGTTAGAACAAACTATACTGCGATAGATACAATGAGAGAAACTCTCATATTGGCTTTTGGTGCAAAATGTTCTCTTGTTTATATCGCTAGCGGGGAGATAAATTCCAACCGTCTCCAGTGTGCCAAAATCACCTGATCACGTGATTTCGACCTTCCTTGGTTTGTCAATGATGGATGCTCAACTGCTAGAGATAGCAGTGACTCATCTCCCCACCAGTGATATATAGTAAAACAGTGCCATAACAGGCGCTGGTGTAGCGATTAGCCAGTAAGCTTTTCAAAAAAAAAATTAAGAGTTATAAAAATATGAGACACTCTTATAGTATGAAGAGTACTCCTTGTAACAGTATAAACACTGGAAGTCTTCAAACTATCAACACTAGATACATTGCTGAGGTGTGAAGAGTACTTGTTGTAGCAGTATAGACTCTGAAAATCTTTGAACTATCAACACAGATTTAAAGTATTGATATCTTTTATCTTTCACTTTTTACAGCCATTTGCTGTGGCCATGCTGGGGCACTGCCTTGAAGGCTTTTAGGCAAACGAATCAACCCCAAAACTTATTCCTTTTAAGCATAGTACTTATTTTACTTGTCTTTTTTGCTAAACTGCTAAGTTGCAGGGATGTAAACAAACCAACACCAGTGTTAAATGGGGACACACACACACACATATGACAGGCTTCTTTCAGATTTTGTCTACCAAACCCACTCACAAAGCTTTGATTGACCTGCAGCTATAGTAGAAGATACTTGCCTAAGGTGCCATGCAGTGGGATTGAACCTGGAATCATCTGGTTTGGAAGCAAGCTTCTTATCACTCAGCCACACTTGTACCTAATATCTTTATTTTCCTTGTGTATCAATGAATTTTCAAAGAACATATAGTTTCAGTAGATTTTTGTTTATAATTTATATATCATCCAGCAAACCAAATAAGAAATTGTAGTAACTGTTGGAAAATGTGTCATACAATGTTTTGTTCTGTTGAATGCAAACAATTTGATCCAAAGCTGCTTTATTGACAAGACAGAAGTTAATAAACTTATTCATGCCGGTGACATATTAAAAACACTCGTGCCAGTGACATGTTAAAAACACCCATACCGGTGACACGTTAAAGGCACTCAGTACACTATCTGGGGTGGTTGATGTTAGGAAGGGCATCCAGCCATAGAAACCAAGCCAAAACAGATTAGAGTCTGGTGCAGCTCCCCAGTCTCCAGTCAAACTGTCTAACCGATGTCAGCATGGAAAACGGACACTAAATGATGATGATGATGATGATGATGATGATTCAGGCCTAGTCATTTCAAACTTAGACCCTTTATGAGGTGTGACCACGTTTGTTCCTCTTAACCCATAATTGCCTTCAACTTCCATAAGTAGTTTTACTGTATTTTTCAGCTCATTGGAGTGCCTGAATATGCACCCTTTATTTAACCAGTGAACAATATATCACTACATTCCACTTTAAGGTCCTTCAAAATTTCTTTTAATTTTCTGTTGTTTAGTCCCTTATTTTTATAAAATAAATACATTTTGTTACCACATTCATTGCATTGTTTATTTTTGAAGAATGTGTCCAGACATTTTGTTGGTCAATAGCATGATGACACACAATTAAGGTATTAGACTTCAGCTGATGGTTCCTGAATTCTTTTTTGATTTAAGTTACATGTCTCTGTGATGCAACTGATATTTTTTGAAAGGTAAATCAAGTTCACTTATTGCCAATTTCCCCTTAGAAAAAGCACCTTCACTGCTAGCCACATACATCAATTTTAAAGCGATTAAATCTTCTTGTATTATATATCCAGATATAGTAAATAAAATCAACTATACTATATTTCCTAAATCTGTTGTCTCATCTACACTTATTGAATAAAGCATAAATCCTGATACTGTTTCTTTCAAAGTTACTTAGACAATGTAAGCCATGTCTTTTATACACTGTCCTCCAAGATAAAGTAATTTTCTCAAACAATTCAACTTTTTCTGGAGTTCAAGTCCATGAAGTAGAAACTATACACAAACACTAGTATTTACACTTAACTCATACCCGGAACTACTTTCATTGATATGTCTTTCAAAAATAGATTGATATTTTACATAAAAATTCTTTAATGGATGCTAGTTTGTCTAAACACAGTTTCTAATGATTAGACAAATAATGCTGTTCAAGTTTGTCTGTTTTTATTGACTACAAGTAAATCTTTACAAATAAGACACACATATCTTTCCATTTAAGTATCTCTGGGAACTGTTCTCAGCCATTCTGACATTGCTTTAAAATGTTTAATATAGATAAATGCGTCCCTATTAATAAATGTTAATTACATACTTAATTACTTAGGTACAAGGACTGAGATTTAGAGGGAACGGATTAGTCAATTAAACTGCATTCACTATTTGACTGGTACTTTATTTTAGCAACCATAGAAAGATGAAAGACAAAGTTAACCTCAGTGGGATGTGAACATACAAAAAGCTACAAATAGCCCAAGGCATATTGTCTGACAATTTAACAATTCTACCAACCCACTGCCCAAATTGTTAATAAGCTGTAATATGTGCCAATTACATCATCAATTTGCATATATTCAAACTCAAAAATTTCTTTATGGCTTAAAACACTGACTCCCAAATGATAGGCCAATAGGTGTGTCTAGATGTGCTACAAAGGGTGTCTTTGTGCACAAAGGGTGTCAGTGTCTACCACAAGGAATGTCTAGGTGTGCCACAGATTTTTAAAATTACAATTTAAGGTTTCAGAAAATCAGTGCTAATTCTTGAGTGCCTTAAACAGATTAATCATTATTTTGTTGTACACAAATAGAATTAATTAAACAAGGAAATCAACTGTTTTCTGTGTTTGTTTTTTTATATTTTTAACTTTAAAATAGTTTGTTTTTTTTATAATTTCCCATAGAAAGCCTATTAGTAATTTCTTTCTCTTTAAAGTTGACCAAATAATAATTGTTTCACTTCATCTCTGGCGTATCAAAAAGTTAATGATGGTAAGAGCGACATATTAGTGCCTGGTTAACTTAAACCTAGTTTTTTTGGTGAGTTTTAGAGAATTTTTTCTTCAAATGCATTCAAATTTGAATGTAGGAATAGGGCTCTCTACCCTTGTTCTTTGTAAACACTACAACAGCTAGAAATAGCAGCTAAATCTTCCTACTGTCACACTTTACTAGGGTTTTTTAAAGTCACATTGGATAATGTAGTCTAAGGTATACTATGTCTGAAAGAAATATGGAATGGTTATGGTTGGAATGTCTTTGATCAGGACTGACCTGGAGCTAAACAGCAACAAGAAGTAGCTATATGTCTAATCAAACAATCAGCTATAAGTTGGTTCCCACTCCACTAGTGTACATCTACCCCATTAACAAACAAGAGAGTAACATATTTCACATTTTTTATTTGAGTCTTTCTCTCAGACGTTTCACTTTTTATATTATTTTGCAGCCTCCAGCAGCCTCAAAAGAAACGGACAAGTTATGTTTTTCTTTTTTAATACACAGTCCACATTAGCTGAAATACACCTCTATTTCATATTGCAGATATTTGTTTTATTTTAATCTATTTGTTGATGTTTCTGTCAAATTAAAACACATTAGGGAAGTAGTGAAGTATTTGTATTTTCTGGGTTTTTTGGAAATCTTACAAGCTGCTAAAATAAATATTTTCTAATATACATTGACTATTGATCAACTATTATATTCTGTCTCCTTACAAAAAAAACAAGCTTTTGCATTTGAAGTCATTGTCATCTATCTCTACTGCTTTTATTGGAAGAGTGACAGTTATGGGTAAATGGCAGTAGATATGACAAATATTTAAAAGTTATTCTTTTTCTTTTCAGACCCAGTGGTGAACCGCAGTGTCAATTTTCTAAAATATTCAGTGGATTACATAGATGACTTAGGATTACCTTACGATTACCAATCTATAATGCATTATGGTTTTGCTTTCTTTGCCAAAGATCCTTACTCACCGACACTATCACCCAAATACCCCTATGCCTATATTGGACAAAGAAAATACATCAGTCCAATTGATGTTAAAAAAGTTCAGCTTCTTTATGGTTGTGGGGGTAAGTTGAAATGGCTATGAGTGTAAAGTGTTTGATCAATATATTCTAATTAAAGCACTTTGATTAAATAACTCAAGGTACAAGGAGGTGAATTTTGCACTCTCGTGAACTCCCTGCTCATGAACCCAGTCTAATCCTCTTATCTGTAACAGTTGTAGTTTTTTGTTTTGCTCCGACTTCCATTTCACTTTTAAATTTCCATAACTAGTCTGCTTCCATATTATGTTGAACTTCTTTGTTCAAGAATTTTGACCAAAAGTTCCTTGCTACTTCAGCATCTGGCATATCATGATGTTCCTCTTCATTGTTCAACTGTTGCTAAAATTTACTTTCATTGTTTCTGAAGTGAGTTTTTTTTATTTGTTTGCTTGTTATTTTTTTACCTGACACTGCTTTGATTTATTTGAGGCCATTAAGGCATGTCCTTTATGTCCATGCCCACCCAAAATCTGTTACCTTGAAAACCCTCCCACAACCCATCTTCCCTCAACTGCTGTATTCCCCTGCACTCTCCCTTACATATCTACCTGTACCCTGCACACAATATGTCCCCATTGAACCTCTTCCCAACATATCCTCCCAATACTCCCTCCCTCTACCTGCGCACACTTATTACACACCCCACCATCTACCACTCTCCTTTTGCAATCTCGTGAACTCACCCACTTCGAGCCCCACCCCCCACCTGAGGCAACCATGTTTCCTCTCTAATGTAAGACTCCTTTCTCTATCCCTCAGTGCTATCCTCCTCCTCAATTGAAGGGTCTGGTGAACTCACTGCTGCTGGTGCCACATAAAAAGCACACAGTACACTCAGTAAAGTGGTTGGCATTAGGAAGGGCATCCAGCTGTAAAAACCATGCCAAACCAGACAACAGGGATTGATGCAGTCTTATGACTTGCCAGTTCCTGTGGAAGCATCAAATCCCCTGCCAGCATGGAAAAACAGATGTTAAATGATTATTATTATTACCATTATTATTATTTTAAGGTCAGTTGATTGACAGAATTGTTAAAGCATTGGAAAAAATGCCTTTGCAGGTGGAACCATCCAGACCATTCCAGCATGGAAAACAGACATTAAATGATTATTATTATTATTATTTTAAGGCAGCATTGTTAAAGCTTTGAAGAAAATGTCTTCCAGTATTTCTTCCAATGCTTTACATTCTAAGATTAAATCCTACTGAAGTCAATTTTGCCTTTCATCCTTTCAGAACCAATAAAAATGTACAAGTCTAGGGTTGATGGTATTGATTAATCTCCTCCCCTCAAAATTGCTAGTCTTGTGCTTAAATCAGAAACCATTATTGTTATTACATCATTATGAACACTGTAACCAATAATCTAAACAGTTGAAGTTATATTTCAATGTCAGGTCATGCAAAGTGGGACTGCAACTTTGAACAACAGAACATTTGTTCTTGGAGACAAAATACAGATGATGATTTCGACTGGAAAGTTTTCAAAGGTTCAACTCCAACTGCATTCACTGGTCCCAGTGGAGATAACACTAATGGTCTTGGTGAGTAATTGTCTCCTTTTCCTCCTCTTTCTTCTTTATTCCCATGTCATCCCCAATTGAACAGTTGAAGGATTAAAGTTATTTTAGCTATGACAATCCACTCTTTTTTTTTTTTTATCAGGCATATCCAATGTGTCCTTGTGATTTAAGGGACACTTGACTGCTATTTCTGGCAGATCAAGTGACTACATAGTGACTTGCTCATTGAGTAAATGTGCCATAGTACTAGGAAATAAAAAATGGACAAAAGTGTTGCTGGATCATCAGAACTGCTGGTCAGTAGTAGGATGTACCTTTATAAGAATCAACTCAGATGCCAGAATTCAGACCAAACCACAAGTTCATATTCCCCGTAGATATTGACCCATTCAGGATGGGCATTAGTTGTATAAGTCTGACCAGTGTGGAGCTGTGAAGGTCACTCCATACCAGTCCGACCAATGCAGGACATTGTGAAGATCACAGGCACACCATAACAAACTGACCTTTAACGTCCGTTTTCCATGCTGGCATGGGTTGGACAGTTTGACCAGACCTGGCAAGCTGGGGGGGGGGAAGCTGCACCAGTCTGATTTGGTTTGGTTTCTATGGCTGGATGCCCTTCCTAACGCTAACCACATTAGTGTGTTGGGTGCTTTTAACATGTCACCAGCACTAGACTTTCGACGAACCACGTTACAGTGTACTGGGTGTTTTTAACGTGCCACCAGCACCAGACTTTCGTCACTGGTGCTTTTACGTGGCACCGTCACGAGTGCTTTTTACATGGCACCACACAGGTGATTGGTAGTCAGATGGACAGACATATAGACCAGGGACAGAAGAGACTTAAAGATCAGGGGCAGACATAAGGAACTGTTAGTCAGACAGACATATAAGCCAGGGATGGACGAGACATAGACTGGGGACAAACAGATAAATACAGAGTATATACATATCCCGGTGGCCTGTGCACATGAGCCCGGACCCTCTTCGTAGAGCGGTGGGGAAGTTTTCATAGTGAGGTAGAGTGGGAACTCGCATTTGAGGACATATCTTCACATTTCTTGCATAATATAGCAGAGATGAAAAGACAAGCTTAGGCACATACATAGACTTTATCTTAAATTGAGTATCGTATTTTGCATCCCTTTGGCACTTTGTATCGCCACAAAAGGCTTCGCTCTCTCGACCTGGCTGCTTTTTAACACAAGACTCTCACGGTTGCTTCTTAGCAACAGGACTTTTGACGCGACCTAGAACTCTCAACGCTGCTGCTTTTTTGCAGCAGGACTCGATTCAGCCTCACAGCTGCAGGTCTCTCAACTCAGCCTCCTTTCTCAGCCACAGGACTCTTGATGCAACCTCTCCTTGGCAACAAGACCCTCGATGATGCTCCTTGGCAACAGGATTCTCGATGCGACCGCATCTTAACCACAGGACTCCCCATGCAGCCACTTTTTAACACAAGGCTCTCTGTGCCACCGCTTCTTAACACAAGACTCGACGCAGCCACTTTCTGGACGGGTGCCTAACAGGCACAAGACTCTCGATGAAGACATCTTCCTGAATACCACAAGGTGCCAAGTATCTTGGTCCTTTGTAATTTCATCCAAAAGCTTCAGTGTATTGAAGTCATCCCTCAGTAGTTCGCCCCATGACTTCCTGGGTCTCCCTCTTCCAAGAGTTCCATCCACTTTGAGTGAACAGCATTTCTTTATGGGACTCTCGGCCTCCATCTGCATCACATTGCCAAACCATTGCAGTCTTCTCTTGCACACTGCATCTATTTCCTCATGTCTAGCTTCTCTCTTAGTTCGCTGACAGTCTCACAAGTATACTTACATTACACAGCCAACAAAGCATACTGGCCTCATTTCTTTCTAGCCTTCGCATGTCCTCTGTATTCAGGGCTAATGTCTCACTTCCATGTAGAAGAGCTGTTCGGATACATGCATCATACAGTCTTCCTTTGACCTGTAGAGAGAGCCCTTTGATTGCCAACAGAGGTAAGAGCTCTGAATTTTATCCATCCTATTCCACTACACTATCTGTTCTCCCACTACTAATCGTGACCCATGAGTAGCAGAATTCATCCACTACCTCTAAAGAGCATCCAGGGCATTTGATAGAATTGAATATATGGGTATCTGCAATTTTTATGGCTCCTGTGCATCTTCCTGTAAAGGTTATAAATACACCACACTCATTTGATCAGTGTGGTGTAGTGAAGGTGATGGTCAAACCAGTCTAGAGAAACCTGCCCCACCTTTTCTACTGCTCTTAAGCAGTAGACATTGTTTGTTAATTTAAACAGTGAAAATAACTTCATGGCAATCAGAAAGGTTATTATAATTAATAAAGTATGTATTCATTCTTAATACATTCCAGCAGATTCAAATGTGTATATCTGGTCAGTTATTTTTCATCACAGAACACCTCCATTTAGATGACATGTGTTCATAACACACAAGATTCATAGGTGTAAAGAGACTTTGAGACCAAGCTACCTCACCAAACTGATGAATCTAACAGCACAAGCCCTTGTTTTATAGGAATCAGCAAATTGTTTAGATAATTCATGGGGTGCAAGCAGAACAGCAAAAATCCAAGAAAAACAACAGTAATCAGATATTCACATTTGAATCTGCTAGAACATATTAACTCTTTAGCATTTAAACTGGCCCAAATATGCCTCATGTTTTAAGTTCAAATTGGCCAGGTCTAGTCTCTCACACCTACCCTATAGTGCCATCCTAAAAATAGATAACATCATCAAAATCTCAAAGCTATGAGACAATACATGATTAATTCAAAACAACATGAATAAATAAGCTTTACATTTGGCAGAGTAACTTAAATGCTAAAGGGTTAAGAATGGATACATTATTGTTTGGAATCTCACTATTCTACATGCACTTCATGAATTGCTATTATAATTAGTTTTTTTTTAAATATTCACCCAATGTACAAATTCTTTTATTGGTGTTTATTGTTTAAAATTAATTTCAGAATATATAAACTTAAAATATGTTTTATTAAATCAATTGCCCATTGAAGTATATCTTTTTATGCCAGGCTATTACATCTTTGCTGAAGCTAATGGACACGAGAACAAAATGGCACGGCTTACTTCACAACGTATACCAACCAATTTGTACTGCATCAAACTCTCTTACCACATGGCTGGCAACACAGTAGGGATGTTGACTCTTCGAGCACAGTTCTTTGATAGGCGCCAAACAAAGGTGTTGTTTAACAAGAGAGGAATACAGGGAGATGAATGGCACAAAAGTGACATGGAATTTCAAGCCAGAACCCCATTTCAGGTAATTATGGATTTCTGTAGGCAGAGTACAGTTGATCACTTCAATCCTATCATTATATATATAACTGGTGTTATTGTTTCAGTGAAAGTATGTGGCCCAATGTCTTAGTGTTAGGTTCGCAATCCTGAAGTCATTGATTCAATTCCTGGACTAGGTAACACATTACCCCTTGAGCAAGGCATTTCAGTTCATGTTAATCCAGTTCACTTTGTTAAATACGACTACCAACCTACTGATAGTGCAACCCTTCCCCCGCCTCCACTCATCAAAGGTGAGTCAAGGATAGGAGGGCTGAGACATCACCACCTACAATAGAAGGTATAGTAAAAGCTACCAGGTCATACTTGCAAGTAACAGCTGTGCATACTTGCCTTTATTGTTTTGACCCATGAACGGATGGAAGACAATACTGAACAAACACAGGACTTACCATGCATTTTTTTTTCTCCCAAAGTTTTAAATCCGGTTTTGTCCCCGTGAACAGGGGTAGCCGGATTCACCTCACACTCGCAGCAATCGCCCTTACCCCCTCCCTCCACTTTGCCCGATTCAGTGCATCCTCCATCCTCAACCCAACCCTCCTACATTCCTGCTCCACCTGCCCCTTCCATGTCCTCTTTGGCCATCCCCTCCTCCTCAAACCACCCACCTCGAACTCAAAAGCCCTCCTTGAGAATTATAAGGGCACGCATGTCTGTGGAGTGCTCAGCCACTTGCACATTAATTTACTGAGCAGGCTGTTCCATTGATTGGATGAACTGGAACTCTTGTTGTCATAACCAATGGAGTCCCAGTTATAAAAAGCTGAAACAGAAGTACAAGAATCTTATCCAGAATTGCTCTAAAAATTCAACTAATCTACCAGACTTGAATACTGAACTGGTAGTTTATTTGGTAGACCTAAAGGACAAAAACAAAGTTAACTTTGATAGAATTTGGTCTGGAATATAAAAAGTCAAAACACATTTAGGAAAACATGTTGTTCTTCTGTTTTAATGATTCTACCAGTTTCTCACCCATTCAAAACTTCTATTCACTTTGAATGTAACCCTTCACAAAGTTAACCCCTCTTGTTAACTATATTGGTTTCAAATTTTGGCACAAGGTCAGCAATTTTAGAAGAGAGGATAAGTCGATTACATCTACCCCAGTGTCTAACTCGTACTTATTTTATCGAACCCGAAAGGATGAAAGGTAAAGTCGACCTCGGTGGTATTTTAACTCAGAATGTAAAGACAAACGAAATGTCTTTATGTCGTTAAGCATTTTGCCCAGCATATTAACGAATCTGTCAGTTCACTGCCTTTTTTTGTTAATTATATTTCTGTTGAAAAATACTGCTTTGTCTCAATTCATTTTGAAAATACTGAAGAAATTTCTAAAATAAATACCATTATTGAACTAGTGTTTGAAGCATAAATCAATATAGAATTTTGAGAGAAGGTTGTAATCGAGATCACCTTAAAACAAGAATTTTATATCATGGATCCAGGGAGAGACTCAGTGGGGTTGGTATCAAAAGGGTTAAGGCAAGGTGACAGTAACACATGTACATACACACATAAACACATATACATATATATTATTCGGGTAAGTCACCAGATATTATGTATGTCCTGTAAGGAGAGTGTAAACTCTCTCCTTGTATTACATTTTTTCCTTGATAAACTTTGTCTATAACTAGAATATGGATTGTTGTTGCTCAAATCCGTTCTTATAGTCAAAGCGAAACAAATTGTCGGTCTTATAATAAAAATGTAACTAATTGACAATCTATTTTCTATTTTTTCATCTTCCCTCCACATATAATATATAACTTTCATTATGCTCTAACATTAATTGCTTATAGCAATCTTTGGCATATTTTCAACTGTTATTCGTCTGAATATTATTTATTAATATTCCCCCAGGTTCTCGGAA